>JAREIK010001336.1:0-37783 GCA_029783825.1 Sapria himalayana | reverse complement strand
CTATATATATAATAATTAAACGGTCACCCTAAATAATAATTAATAAATTTCATTTTTATATGTTTTTCATTATAATTTAAAAAATTCATTTTGATTGTTTAGTTTATATATATATATATTAATTATAAATAAATTATGAGTTAAAATATAATTTATAAAAATTATTTTCATCAAAAATAGATAAGCTTATAAAAAGAATAAAAATTTAAAAACAAATAATTAATATTAAGTAATATATTTTGCTTTGTTTTTGAATCTTTTTAGGTTTGATATTATATTTTAAGTAATATCAATCTTATACATAATATATTTTTAATTTATTTTTTCATAATTATTAGAATATCTATCAATAAAATTGTTTATATTGAATTTATATGATATATAATTTTTATGATTATTATAAATAAATATTTATTCACTTTTGAAAAAATTTAAAAATTATAATATTTTCAAAGGTTTATAACCTTTGAAAATATAAAAAAATAATACAAATATTTTTTTTATTTTTTTTTAAATAAAACCTATAAACCACTAAATGCATACACAATTAAATCAGTAAACTCCTAAACCACGTAATGCCTAAATACATAAATCATTAAAACGCTATATACTACTTAATAATTAATAAATCTAATTTTTATTTCTATTTATTATAATTTTAAATATTCATTTTAATTATATATTAGTTTATTTTTATAGAAATATTTATTACAAAATAAAGTATGAGTGCGACAAATATAATTTAATTAATTTATTTTTAATAAAAAAATATACGCTTATAAAAGAAGTAGGTATTTAAAAATTAAAAATTATTATCCATTAATATATTTTACTTAAATTTTGAATAAATTTGGGTTTTGTAAATATTTTTAATTAATATCTATCTTTTTATTAATAGTTTATTAATTTAATTTTTGATCATTATTATATTATCTATCAATAAAATTGTTTATATTAATTTTATATGATATATAATTATTAATATTATTAAAACTAAATATTGTATTCACATTTCAAAAAATTGTAAATATTATTAAATTTTCATAGGTTATAACCTATGAAAATGATAACAAATTATAAAAATTTTTTTTGTTATTTTATTTTTTTATATAAAACCTATAAACCAATAAAATACTAAAAACATAAATCGCTAAACTTCTAATGATAAAACCTCTAAATACTTAAACTATTAAACTGGTAGACATTAATAATAAATCTTAAATCTCATTTTAATTTATATTCAATATAATTTTAAATTTTTATTTTAATTATTTATCAGTTTATTTTTATAGAAATATTAATTACAAAATAAATTATTAGTGAGACGGATCTTATTTAAATTAAACCAGTATCCCTAAATAATAAATAATAAATAATAAATCTCATTTTTTTTCATTATAATTTTTAACATTCATTTTAATTATTTATTTGTTTATTTATATATAAATATTAATTACAAAATAAATTATGAGTTAGATAAATATAATTTATATAAATTATTTTTCAGCAAAAAAAATATAGATAAACTTATTAAAAGAATAAAAAATTCAAAAACAAAAAATTATTATATAGTAATATATTTTTCTTTGCTTCTGAATCATTTTAAGTTTTGTAATTTTATTTTGATTAATATCTATCTTATTATTAATGGATTATTAATTTATTTTTTTGATCATTATTAGAATATTTATCAATAAAATTGTTTATATTGAATTTATATAATATATAAATATAATGATTAGTATAACTAAATATTATATTTACATTTGAAAAAAATTTAAAAATTATTATATTTTGAAAAGTTATAACCTTTGAAAATATCAATAAATAATAAAAATAAATTTTTTGTAATTTTATTTTTTAAATAAAACCCATAAACCACTAAATGCTAGGGGTGCTCATGGGATGGGACGAGATGGGGATTACCAATCTCTAGTCACTTCATATAGTTCGGTGATTTTTTTTTGAAGATCCAGACCCATCCCATAGGTTCAAAATATAGGGATGGTATGGGACCGAGATCGGGGATTTTGGGTAGGAGAAAACGGTTCCGGGACGGAACAGAGTTCGGACATTTTTTCAATTTATTTTCTTAAAACCGGCCAAGTTATTTCATGACTAAACCTTTTGCTTTACAATTTATCATTCCTTATTTATGTATATTTCAAACTCAAATTGGGCCAATTTTGCTTTGTCAAATAGGCTAAATACCACAAAAGAGTTCCATTACCTTGTCAAAAGCTTTGATGTGCAGAAAAGGATAGAAATGTTAAATAGAATTGGACCGAGTTGTGAGCATAATTTGGTTCTTTGTTTTTTCACAAGTTGGCTTTCTTCAGCCGAGTGAAAGTTAACCATAATAGCAATATTACATTTTTTTAAACAATTACTTAAAATATTAAGGAATAGCTAAAGATGACCACAAATATTGGTGGCATCAATTACTACTTAAGTAATTTTAAAATTAGGCAGCTTAATATAACAAAAAAAATACAACTAATAACAACCATAATAATAATCATTTCAAAGGTCCGTCCCATAACATCAATGAAAATCCAAACCCAATTAATTATCTCTTCAACAACTCCTCCCTTTTCTTCCTCCACTATAGAAGGACAACCAAAGATGAAAACATGTTAATCATGTAAACATAAATTTCTAAGATGAAAGAGTAATAAAAAAACAAAATATTACGTATAAAATTTAATACACCCATTCCAAATTTAGTTGGCCAACTATAGTCGGAAGAATATTTGGATCTTGTGACACCTCTGAAAATTGTAACTGAACCATATTTTTATAAAATTGAATGAATAAAATAAGTAAAAGTGAAATTAAAATTTACAAGATTTGTATACTAACCTGATTCATTATCATCAAGGTCTTGAACTAATTCTTCAATTTCTATAGGTTTGTTTGAGCTTCTCAACCAATCTTGTAGACATATGAGAACTTCAGCTGTAATAGGTGTTAAAGAATACCTAAATTTATCTAGAGTTCTCCCCCCAGTGCTAAATGTAGATTCGTAGGCCACAGTAGGTGCTTGATTTGCAAATACATCCCTTGCTTCATTTGCCAAAGAAGGATACCTAACCTCATTTACCTTCCACCTGTTTAGAAGATCAAAATCATTTCTATTTTTTTCAAGTTTGTCCTCCAAGTACCTATCCAACTCTTCCAAAGCTGCAACTTCATGTTCTTTCTCCAATTCAACAAAAATAATCATCAACATAAGTGTCACTACCATCAAAGAAATCATCATTTTTTTTAACACAGTAGAAGAGAAATCATCTTCTCTTGATTCATCTTCATTTAAATCTTTATAATCATCCATCGTCTCATTTAAAGCATTTATAACATTTTTCACCAAATTTTTATCTAATTCCTCACCATAATGCTAAGTGTACTTAATCTTGAGATATTTGAGCTTATATCTAGGATCCAACACTACTGCTACAAAAAGCATAATATTTGTTGACTGAAGAGAACCCCAATATTTGTTGAATTTATGCCTCATTTTCATACCCATTTCAGACACCATTGTATCTCTACTATTTTCACATAGTTCAATTTTTTATAAAATTTGAATTATCTCAAGAAAATAAACACTAGAGGTAGAATATTATGAGCCAGAAAATTTACAAGTTACATCATAAAAAGTTTTCAAGAAACGAGTTAAAATTTTGGCGTTTGTTCCGTCTCTCTCAGTTGGAAATTTTTTTATCAAACTACTTCAAAAACATTCTGTCTTTGTCCTCCAACTTATCAAATACTTTTTGATATTTTATATTAGTTTGTAGCATCAAATAAGTTGAATTCCATCTTGTAGGACAATCTAATTGCAATGAAGATCCATAAGTCAAGTTTGCTTCTTCAACACATAACTTAAAGCTATCTAATCTTTTAGGACTGCTCCTCACATATTTCACCACACCTCTAATTTTTTGAAAAGCACCCTCAACTTCTGCAAAGCCATCTCTGACAATTAAATTTAGGCTATTAGCAAAACATCTCATATGAAAATGCTCGCCTCTCAAAGGTACAACACTTTTCTTCACAAGCCTTTTTTTCAATTGTTCAACTGCAACATCATTATTTCATGCATTGTCAATAGTAATGCACATCAACTTTCTCAAACCCCATTCATTCATGCAAAACTCAATAGCATTTCTAATATTAACTACAGAATGACTTTTAATTACAAAAAATTTCAAAAGCCTTTTATGCATATTCCATTGAGAATCAATGGAATGAACAGTCAACCATATATAAGACAAATTTTGAATGCTAGTCCAAGTGTCGGTAGTCAATGAAACTCTACAACAATTAGATGATATGCTATCAAATAATTTCTTCATTTCCTTCACAAACAAAAAAAACAATCCTTCAATGTAGAATGCCTAGATGGAATTTTAAATTGAGTCACACTGACTTCACAAAACTCCTTAAACTCATCCCTCTCAACAAAACAAAAAGGCAATTCATCTTTTATGATCATTTTCACCAAAGCCTCCCTAACTAGTTGTTGATCAAATTGCCTAGAAGTTAATTTGTTATCCTCTGAACTAGTAACTTTAGTGAAACTCAACTAAGATTGTGACTTGTCTTTACCTTTGTGAGCATCTATTAATTCTTTTTTGTGTTGAAATTTCCTACAAGTCTCTCTCAAGTATTTCCATAAACCCGAAGTACTTTGATCACTTTTTGCCAAATATTCTTTCCTACACGATATACAAGTTGCCCTACCAGTTTAATTTCCCTCTGAATCAACTAATATCTCATAAGTTTTCCAAACAGCAGACTTATACATTTTATTAGCTTGAGGTTCATATGTACCTTGACTTTCTTTTACAATTGGAATCGAAGAACCTGCCATAACAATAGGAGGGTTCGTGAAAGAATGATGATTGGATTTACCAGTACTTTGATCATTTGAGATGTGATCATCTTCAATTTATTGTATTTTTCATTTATTGCTGGATTGTGCCATCTGCATTGCCATTAATTAATATGATATGTTAAGCATAAATACATATAAATATTTCAAACAAGCAAGCTCAATAAAACTTGCTGTAACACATTCAGCCCACTCATTCGGCCCAACCACAACACCACAACCAATACTCTACAAAACTGACAAATACACATAATAATAATAATTAATAATTCAATTCTCGTCAGAAAAACAAACCAAAAGGCTGGTGGCATCTGAGACACGGTGGAGGCAACCAGAAGTGTGACGGACAAGGGCTAGACCTAACTGAACAAGGCTGGAATGGCACGAGGTGGCCCAGAACTCGTCGAAACAGCAATAGGTGCATTGGAATTGGATGGGCAGTAGTGGAATTGGTGGCATCTTCATGTTTTATATACATATTCCTGGTAATAGTATTAGTTTTTTAGGATGGGATGGTTTTTGGGATGAAATTTTGCTTAATATCCGGAACCATCCCAAAAGAAAAAATGTGACAGAACGGGATGGGAAAAGTCAAAGTCAATGGATTTTTCTCTGTCCCGATTCTTTCGGGACAAGACTTCGGGTAGGTCGGCGAATCTCCGTGTACCGTGAGCTGCCCTACTTAATGCATATAAAGTAAAATCAGTAAACTCCTAAACTCCGTAATGCCTAAATACATAAACCATTAAACCACTAAATACTACTTAATAATTAATAAATCTAATTTTTATTGTTATTTATTATATTTTTAAATATTCATTTTAATTATTTATTAGTGTATTTATTTAGAAATATTTATTACAAAATAAATTATGAGTGGGACAAATATAATTTAAATAATATATTATTTATCTAATAAAAATATACGCTTATAAAAGAAGTATAAATTTAAAAATTAAAAATTATTATCAAGTAATATGAGTTACTTTAATTTTGAATCAATTTGGGTTTTGTAAATATTTTTTAATTAATATCTATCTTAATATTAATAGTTTATAAATTTAATTTTTGATCATTATTGTAATATCTATCAATAAAATTATTTATATTAAATTTATATAATATATAATTATTAATATTATTCTAACTAAATATTGTATTCACATTTCATAAAATTTTAAATATTATTATATTTTCAAAGGTTATAACCTATGAAAATGAGAAAAAATTATAATTTTTTTTTATTTTATTGGTTAAATAAATCGTATAAACCACTAAATGACTAAAAACATAAATTTATAAACTCCTAAATGACAAAACCTTTAAATACTTAAACTATTAAACAGGTGTACATTAATAAAAAATCATAAATCTCAATTTAATTTTTATTAAGTATAATTTTATATTTTTATATTAATTATTTATCAGTTTATTTTTATAGAAATATTAATTACAAAATAAATTATTAGTGAGACAGATCTAATTTAAATAATTTATTTTTCATCAAAGAAATATATATCCTTATAAAAAGATGCAAAATTTTAAAAACAAAAATTTTTATTTAGTAATATATTTTATTTTTATTTTGAATCATTTTAGATTTTGCAATTATATTTTAATTTATATCATTCTTTTATACTAGTTTATTAATTTTTTATTGATCATTATTATAATATCAATTAATAAAATTATTTATATTGAGTTTATATTATATATAATTATTAAGATTATTATTACTGAATAATATATTCACATTTAAAAATATTAAAAATTATTATAATTTCAAAGGTTATAACCTTCAAATTTAAAAAAAATCAAAAAATTAAATTTTTTATTTTTTCATTCTTTAAATAAAAACTGTAAATCACTAAAGGCCTAAACACTTAAATCACTAAACCCCAAAAAACTTAAATACTTAAACCATTAAACTAGTACATCCTGAATAATAAATAATAAAACTCTATTTTATTTGTTTTTATTATAATTTTAAAAATTTATTTCAATTATTAGTTTATTTATTTTTATAGAATTATAAATTAAAAATTAATTATGAGGAAGATAAATAAAATTTAAATAATTTACATTTAATAACAAAAAATATAAACTTATAAAAAGAAGTAAAACATCAAAGAAAGTATATTTTTGTAATATATTTAACTTTGATTTTGAATAAATTTACATTTTGCAAATATATATAAAATAATATCTATCTTATTAATAATAGTTTATTAATTTATTTTTTGATCATTAATATAATATATTTCAATGTAATTGTTTATATTGAATTTACATGATATATAATTATTAAGATTATCATAACTAAATATAGCATTCACATATAAAAAAAATTTAAAAATTGTTATATTTTCAAAGTTTATAAACTTCAAAAATTAGAAAAAATAACAAAAATAAATTTTTTGTTATATCATTTTTAAATAAAATTATAAAACATTAAATGCCTAAATACATAAATATATAAATTCCTAAACTCCGAAGCCCCTAAAAACTTAAACCTTTAAACTCGTAAACCTTAAATATAATTTAAATAATTTATAGAAATATTAATTACAAAATAAATCTTGAGTGATACAAATATAATTTAAATAATATATTTTTCATCAAAAAAACATATAAGCTTATAAAATGATGCAAAAACTAAAAAAAAATTATTATTCAGTAATAAATTTTACTTTGATTTTGAATCATTTTAGGTTTTTTTATTTTATTTTAATTTATATCTATCATATTAATAATAGCATATTAATTTATTTTTTGATTATTGATATAATATCTATCAATAAAATTGTTTATATTTAGTTTATAATATATATAGTTATAATATTTATTATTACTAAATATTGTATTCACATTTTAAAAAAATTTAAAATTATTATATTTTCAAATGTTATAACCTTTGAAAATGTGAGAAAATATCAAAAATAATTTTTTTTGTTATTTCATTGTTTAAATAAATCCTATAAACTTCTAAATGCCTAATCACTTTAGTCAATAACTCCGAAATCTCAAAAACCTTAGATAGATAATTCTTTTAAACTGGTATACCCTAAATAATAAATAATAAATCTCAATATTATTTTTTTCATTATAATTTAAAATATTTATTTTAATTAATTATTCGTTTATTTTTATTAAATATTAATTACAATAGAAATTATGAGTTATACAAAAATAATTTATATTAATTATTTTTAATCAAAAAATATAGATAAACTTATAAAAAGAATAAAAAATTTTAAAACAAATATTTATTATATAGTAATATATTTTGCTTTAATACTGAAACATTTTTGGTTTTGAAATTATATTTTAATTGATATTTATCGTATTAATAATAGATTATTATTTTATTTTTTGATAATTATTAGAATATCTATCAATTAAATTATTTATATTATATTTATAAGAAATATAAATATAATGATTATTATAACTAAATATGAATTCACTTTTGAAAAAAATTAAAAAATTATTATATTTTCAAAGGTTATAACATTTAAAAATATCAAAAAATAAATTTTTTGTTTATTTATTTTTTAAATAAAACCTATTACCACTAAATGCATACACAGTTAAATCAGTAAACTCCTAAACCTCGTATTGCCTAAATTCATAAACCATTTAACTACTTTATACTACTTAATAATTAATAAATCTATTTTTTATTTCTATTTATTATAATTTTAAATATTTATTTTAATTATTTATTAGTTTATTTCTATAGAAATATTTATTACAAAATATAGTATGAGTGCGAGGAATATAATTTAAATAATTTTTTTAATCATTAAAAGTATTTACGCTTATATAATAAGTAAAAATTTAAAAATTAAAAATTATTATTAAGTAATATATTTTACTTTAATTTTTAATAAATTTGGAGTTTGTAAATATTTTTTAATTAATATCTATCTTATTATTAATAGTTTATTAATTTAATTTTTCATCATTATTATAATATCTATCAATAAAATTGTTTATATTGAATTTATATGATATATAATTATTAATATTATTATAACTAAATATTGTATTCACATTTCAAAAAATTTTAAATATTATTATATTTTCAAAGGGTATGACCTATGAAAATGAGAAAAAATTACAAAATTTATTTCTTTATTTTATTGTTTAAATAAAACCTATAAACCACTAAATGCCTAAAAATATAAATCGCTAAACTCCTAAATGACAAAACCTCTAAATTCTTAAAATATTATACTGGTATACATTAAAAATAAATCATAAATTTCAATTTAATTTTTATTAAGTTTAATTTTAAATTTTTTTTTAATTATTTAATAGTTTAATTTATAGAAATATTAATTACAAAATAAATTATTAGTTAGATAGATCTAACTAATAATTTATATAATTATTAGTTACAAAATAAATTATGAGTTAAACGAATATAATTTATATAAATTATTTTTCATCAAAAAAATATAAATAAACGTTTTAAAAGAAAAAAAATTTTAAAACAAAAAATTATTATATAGTAATATATTTTGGTTTTGTTCTGAATCATTTATGGTTTTGTAATTATATATTAATTGATATCTATCTTAATAATAAATGATTATTAATTTATTTTTTGATCATTATTAGAATATTTATCAATAAGAATGTTTATATTAGATTTATATGATATATAAATATAATGATTATTATGACTAAATATTATTTTCTCTTTTGAAAAAAATTTTAAAATATTAATATTTTCAAAGGTTATAACCTTTGAAAATGTGAAAAAATAAAAAAAATTATTTTTTTTATTATTTCATTGTTTAAATAAAACCTATAAACCACTAAATGCCTAAACACTTAAATAACTAAACTACAAAATTCTGATACCCCTATATAGATATTCCATTAAACTGGTATACACTAAATAATAATTAATAAATCTCATTTTTATTTGTTTTCATTATAATTAAACAAATCATTTTGATTGTTTAGTTTTTTAATTATATATATATATTAATTATAAAATAAATTATGAGTTAAAAATATAATTTATTAAAAATATTTTAATCAAAAAATAGATAAGCTTATAAAAATCATAAAAATTTAAAAACAAATAATTATAATTTAGTGATATATTTTGTTTTGCTTTTGAATCATTTATGATTTTGATATTATATTTTAAGTAATATCAATCTTATTCATAATAGATTTTAATTTATTTTTTGATAATTATTAGAATATCTATCAATAAATTGTTTATATATAATTTATATGATATATAATTATTATAATTATTATAAATATATATTGTATTCACTTTTGAAAAGAAATTTAAAAATTATTATATTTTCAAAGGTTATAACATTATAAAATGATAAAAAATAATAAAATAAATTTTTTGTTATTTCATTTTTAAAATAAAACCTATAGATCATTAAAAGCTTACTTACTTAAATCAGTAAACTCATAGACCCCGAACCCCATAAATACATAAACCTTTTAATAGATATATACTACTTAATAAATAATATTCTCATTTTTATTTCTATTTATTATAATTTTAAATATTAATTTTAATTATATATAGTTTAATTATTTAGAAAAATTAATTACAAAAATTTTTTTGAGAGATACAAATATTATTTAAATAATTTATATTTAATCAATAAAAAATATAAGTTTATAAAAAGAAGGAAATATTTGAAATTAAATATTATTATATAGTACTATATTTTGAATCATTTTGTGATATGTAAATATATTTTAATTAATATTTATATTATTAATAATAGTTTATTAATTTAATTTTTGATCATTATTATACTATCTATCATTAAAATTGTTTATATTGAATATATATGATATATAATTAGTGAGATTACTATAATTAATCATGGTATTCACATTTCAAAAAATTTTAAAAATTATTTTATTTTCAAAGGTTATAACCTTTGAAAATCAAATAAAATCAAAATTTTTTTTTATTTTATTTTATAAATAAAAACTATAAACCACTAAATGCCTAAAAACATAAATTGCTAAGCTTCTAAACTTCAAAATCCCTAAATTAACAATCCATTATAATGGTATACCATATATTATAAATCATAAATCTCATTTTATTTTGTATTCATTATAATTTTAAATATTCATTTTAATTATTTATTAGTTTATTTTTTATATAAATATTAATTACAAAATAACTAGAGTGAGACAAATATAATTTTAATAATTTATTTTTAATTAAAAAATAAATATAAGCTTATAAAAAGAAGTAAAAATTTAAAAACAATAAATTATCATTTAGTAATATATTTTACTTTGATTTTGAATCATTATAGGTTTTGCATTTATATTTTAATTGCTATCAATCTTATTAATAATAGTTTATTAATTTATTTTTTGATCATTATTATAATATCTAGCAATAAAATTACTTATATTGAATTTAAATGTCTTATAAATATTAAGATTATTATAACGAAATATTATATTTACATTAGATAAAAATTTATAAATTATTATATTTTCAAAGGTTATAGCCTTCAAAAATGATAAAAAATCACAAAAATTATTTTTTTATTATTTTAATATTTAAATAAAAGGTATAAACCACTAAATGCCTAATCATTTAAATATCTAGACTCCTTAACCCCAAAACCCCCTAAATACTTAAACCATTAAACCTATATAACCTAAATAATAAAAAATAAATTTCATTTTTATTTGTATTCATTATAATTTTAAATATTCATTTTAATTATTTTTTAGTTTATTTTTATAGAAATATTAATTACAAAATAAATAATGAGTGAGACATATAATTTAAATATATTATTTTTTATGAAAAAAAATAATCTTATAAAAATAATGAAAATTTCAAAAATTAAAATTTTATTTATTAATATAATTTACTTTGATTTTGAATTATTTTGGGTTCTGCAAATATATTTTAATTAATATCTATCTTATTAATAATAGTTTATTAATTTATTTTTCGATCTTTATAATAATATATATTAATAAAATTTTTTATATTAAATTTACATCAAATATAATTATTAAGATTATTAAACTAAGTATTGTATTCATATTTTCGAAATATTAAAAAATTATTATATTTTCAAAGGTTATAACCTATGAAAATCACGAAAATTCATAAAAATAAATTTTTTGTTATTTCATTCATTAAATAAAACCTATAAACACCTAAATGTGCAACCATATAAATCAATAAACTCCTTAACACCAAAACCACAAAAAACTTAAACCATTAAATAGGTATACCCTAAATAATAAATCATATATCTCAGTTTTTATTAGTATTCATTATAATTTTAAATATTCATTTTAATTATTTATCAATTGATTTTTATAGAAATATTAATTAAAAAATAAATTATTAGTGAGACAGATATAATTTAAATAATTTATTTTTCATCAAAAAAATATATGTGCTTATAAAATGAGGCAAAATTTTTAAAATAAAAAATTATTATTTAGTAATATATATTATTTTGATTTTGAATCATTTATATTATACAATTATATTTTAATTTATATCATTCTTATTAATACGAGTTTATTAATTTATTTTATGATCATTATAATAGTATCAATTAATAAAATTATTTATATTTAGTTTACATTATATATAATTATTAAGATTATTATAACAAAATATTGTATTAACATTTAAAAAAATTTAAAATTATTATATTATCAAAGGTCACAAACATTCAAAAATTAAAAAATTCAAAAAATTAAATTTTTTGTTTTTTAATTCTTTAGATAATAACTATAAATCACTAAAGGTCTAAACACTTAAATCATTAACTCCTAAACCCAAAAACACCTAAATACTTAAACCATTAAGCTGGTATATCCTGGATAATAAATAATAAATCTCAATTTTATTTGTATTCATTATAATTTTAAATAATAATTTTAATTATTTATTAGTTTATTATTATAGAATTATAATTTACAAAATAAATTATGAGTAAGACAAAATTAATTTAAATAATTTATTTATAATAACAAAAATATAAAGTTATAAAAAAAGTAAAACATTATATAAATTATTATTAAGTAATATATTTTACTTTGATTTTGAATAAATTTAGATTTTGCAAATATATTTTAAATAATATCAATCTTTTCGATAATAGTTTATTAAATTTTTTTTTAATCATTATTATAATATCTAGCAATGTAATTATTTATATTGAATTTAAATGACTTATAATTATTAAGATTATTATAACTAAATATTATATTTACATTTGAAAAAAATTTAAAAATTAATATATTTTATAAGGATATAACCTTCAAAAATTAAAAAAAATAATAAAAATAAATTTTTTGTTATATCATTATTTAAATAAAACTTATAAACCACTAAATGCCTATACACTTAAAGCTCTAAACTCCTAAACACAAAAGCCTTTAAATACTTAAACTTTTAAACTCGTAAACCTTAAATATAATTTAAATAATTATTTAAAATATTAATTACAAAATAAATTATGAGTAATAAAAATATAATTTGAAAAATTTATTTTTCATCAAAAAAAATATAAGCTTATAAGAAGAAGCAAAAACTAAAAAAAAATTATTATTTAGTAAAAAATTTTAAATCTCATTTTTATTAGTATTCAATATAATTTTAAATATTCATTTTAATTATTTATCAGTTTAATTTTATTGAAATATTAAATACGAAATAAATTATTAGTGAGTCGAAGATAATATAATTAATTTATTTTTCATCAAAAAAATATAAGATCATAAAAAGAGGCAAAATTTTTAAAACAATATTATTATTTAGTAATTTATTTTAATTTAATTTTGAATAATTTTAGATTTTGCAATTATATTTTAATTTATAACATTCTAATTAATAATAGTTTATTAATTTATTTATTGATCATTATTATAATATCATTAATAAAATTATTTATATTGATTTTACATTATTTATAATTAACAAGATTATTATAACTAAATATTATATTCACATTTTAAAAATAATTAAAAATTATTTTATTTTCCATAGTTATAACCTTCAAAAATTAGATAAAATAACCTAAGGCATAAATACTTAAATGACTAAACCCCAAAACACCTAAATACTTAAACCATTAAACCTGTATATCCAGAATAATAAATAATAAATAATAAATCTCAATTTTATTTGTATTCATTATAATTTTAAATAATTTTTTAATTATTTATTAGTTTATTTTTCTAGAATTATAAATTACAAAATAATTTATGAGGAAGACAAATATAATTTAAATAATTTATTTTTAATAACAAAAATATAAACTTATAAAAAAAGCAAAATTTTTAAAAAAATTATTATTTAGTAATATATATTTTGATTTTGAATAAATTTAGATTTTGCAAATATATTTTAAATAATATCTATCTTATTAATAATAGTTTATTAATTTATTTATTGATCATTATTATAATATCTAGTAATGTTATTATTTATATTGAATTTAAATGACTTATATTTATTAAGATTATTATAACTAAATATTATATTTACATTTTGAAAAAATTTAGAAATTTTTATATTTTCAAAGGTTATAAACATCAAAAATTAGAAAAAAAAATAAAAATAACTTTTTTGTTATATCATTATTTAAGTAAAACTTATAGACCACTAAATGCCTAAACACTTAAATCTATAAACTTCTAAACAGAAAAGCCCCTAAATACTTAAAACTTTTAACTAGTAAACCTTAAATATAATTTAAATAATTTATTTATCATAAAAAAATATAAGCTTTTAAAAAGAAGCAAAAACTAAAAACCAAACATTATTATTTGGCATAAAAATTTCCTTTGATTTTGAATAATTTTAGGTTTTGCAATTATATTTTAATTTATATCAATAATATTAATAATAGCATATTAATTTATTTTTTGATAATTGATATCATTTCTATCAATAAAATTGTTTATATTTTATTTATATTATATATAATTATAATGATTCTTTTTACTAAATATTGTATTCACATTTTTAAAAAAATTTAAAATTATTATATTTTCAAATGTTATAACCTTTGAAAATGTGAGAAAATATCAAAAATAATTTTTTTGTTATTTCATTATTTAAATAAATCCTATAAACTACTAAATGCCTAAACACTTATGTCAATAACTCTGAAATCTCGAAAACCCTAAATAGATAAACTTTTAAAACTGGTATACCCTAAATAATAAATAATAAATCTCAATATTATTTTTTTCATTATAATTTAAAATATTTATTTTAATTATTTATTCGTTTATTTTAATTAAATATTAATTACAATATAAATTATGTGTTAGACAAATATAATTTATATAAATTATTTTTCATCAAAAAATATAGATAAACTTATAAAAAGAATAAAAAATTTCAAAACAAAAATGTATTATATAGTAATATATTTTGCTTTCCGTCTGAATCATTTTAGGTTTTGTAATTATATTTTAATTGATATCTATCTTATTTATAATAGATTGTTAATTTATTTTTTGATCATTATTAGAATATTTATCAATAAAATTATTTATATTGAATTTATATGACATATAAATATAATGATTATTATAACTAAATATTTTATTCACTTTTGAAAAAAATTTTAAAATTATCAAATTTTCAATGGGTATAACCTTTGAAAATGTGAAAAAATAAAAAAATATATTTTTTATTTGTCATTCTATTGTTTAAATAAAACATATACACCACTAAATGCCTAAGCATTTACATAACTAAACTACAAACTCCTGATACCTCTATTTAGGGTTTTCTAGATTTCAGAGTTATTGACATAAGTGTTTAGGAATTTCGTAGTTTATAGGATTTATTTAAATAATGAAATAACAAAAAAATTATTTTTGATATTTTCTCACATTTTCAAAGGTTATAACATTTGAAAATATAATAATTTTAATTTTTTAAAAAATGTGAATTCAATATTTAGTAAAAAGAATCATTATAATTATATATAATATAAATAAAATATAAACAATTTTATTGATAGATATGATATCAATTATCAAAAAATAAATTAATATGCTATTATTAATATTATTGATATAAATTAAAATATAATTGCAAAACCTAAAATTATTCAAAATCAAAGTAAATTTTTATGCCAAATAATAATGTTTGTTTTTTTAGTTTTGGCTTCTTTTTAAAAGCTTATATTTTTTTTATGATAAATAAATTATTTAAATTATATTTAAGGTTTACGAGTTTAAAGTTTTAAGTATTTAGGGGCTTTTGTGTTTAGAAGTTTATAGATTTAAGTGTTTAGACATTTAGTGGTCTATAAGTTTTACTTAAATAATGATATAACGAAAAAGTTATTTTTATTTTTTATTCTAATTTTTGATGTTTATAACCTTTGAAAATATAAAAATTTCTAAATTTTTTCCAAATGTAAATATAATATTTAGTTATAATAATCTTAATAAATATAAGTCATTTAAATTCAATATAAATAATCACATTGCTAGATATTATAATAATGATCAATAAATAAATTAATAAACTATTATTAATAAGATAGATATTATTTAAAATATATTTGCAAAATCTAAATTTATTCAAAATCAAAGTATATATTACTAAATAATAATTTTTTTTTAAATTTTGCTTTTTTTATAAGTTTATATTTTTGTTATTAAAAATAAATTATTTAAATTATATTTGTCTTCCTCATAAATTATTTTGTAATTTATAATTCTATAAAAATAAACTAATAAATAATTAAAAAAATATTTAAAATTATAATGAATACAAACAAAATTGAGATTTATTATTTATTATTCTGGATATACAAGTTTAATGGTTTAAGTATTTAGGTGTTTTGGGGTTTAGTCATTTAAGTGTTTATGCCTTAGGTAATTTTATCTAATTTTTGAAGGTTATAACTTTGCAAAATATAATAATTTTTAATTATTTTTAAAATGTGAATATATTATTTAGTTATTAATGGCTTGATAATTATATATAATGTAAAATCAATATAAATAATTTTATTAATAGATATGATAATAATGATCAATAAATAAATTAAAAAACTTTTATTAATTAGAATAATATAAATTAAAATATAATTGCAAAATCTAAAATTATTCAAAATTAATTTAAAATAAATTACTAAATAATAATATTTTGTTTTAAAAATTTTGCCTCTTTTTATGATCTTATATTTTTTTGATGAAAAATAAATTATTTATATTATATCTGTCTCACTAATAATTTATATCGTAATTAATATTTCTATAAAAATTAATTGATAAATAATTAAAATGAATATTTAAAATTATAATGAATAATAATAAAAATGAGATTTATTATTTATTATTTAGAGTATACTAATTTAAAGGCTTATGTATTTATGGGCTTCAGGGTTTAGGAGTTTAGTCATTAAGAATTTAGGTATTTTGTGGTTTATAGATTGTATTTAAAAAATCTAATAACAAAAAATTTATTTTTTTATTTTTTCTTATTTTCAAAGGTTATAGCCTTTGAAAACTTAATAATTTTTAAATTTTTTTAAAATGTGAAAATATTATTTTGTTATAATAATCTAAATAATTATATATTATGTAAATTCAATATAAATAATTTTTTTATAGATATTATGATGAAGATAAGAAAATATATTATTAAACTATTATTAATAAGATAGATATTAAATAAAATTTATTTGAAAAACCTAAAATGATTCAAAATAAAAGTAAAATATATTAATAAGATAGATATTAAATAAAACTATTATTAATAAGTTAAAATATACAGGTTTAAAAGGTTATATATTTAGCAGTTTTGGGAATTAAGATTTTAGTGATTTAAGTGTTGAGGCATTTAGTAGTTTATAGGTTTTATTTAAAAAATAAAATAACAAAAAATATTTTTTTGTTATTTGTTCTCATTTTTGAACGATATAACCTTTGAAACTATAACAATTTTTTATTCTTTTTTAATGTGAATACTTAGTTATGATAATCTTGATAATTTTATATCATGTAAATTCAATATAAACAATTATATTGATATATATTATAATAATGATCATACAAAAGATTATAAACAATTATTAATAAGATAAATATTTTTTAAAATATATTTACAAAACCTAAAATGATTCAAAATCAAAGTGAAATATTTTACTAAATATTAATTTTAATTTTTTAAATTTTTGTATCCATTTATAAGCTTATATATTTTTTGATGAAAAATAAATTATTTAAATTATATTTGTCGCACTATTAATTTATTTTTTAATTTATATTTCTATAAAAATAAACTAATAAATTATTAAAAAATATATATATTTTTATAATGAATACTAATAAAAAAAGAGATTTATGATTAATTATTTAGGGTATGCCTATTTAATGGTTTAAGTTTATTGTGGTTTTTGGGCTAATGAGTTTATTGATTTATATGTTTATACATTTAGGTGTTTATATGTTTTATTTAATCAATGAAATAATAAAAAATATATTTTTATGAATTTTCGTGATTTTCAAAGGTTATAACCTTTGAAAATATAATAATTTTATAATAGTTCTAAAATATGAATACAATACTTAGTTATAATAATCTTAATAATTATATTTGATGTAAATTCAATATAAAAAATTTTATTAATATATATTATTTTGATGATCAAAAAATAAATTAATAAACTATTATTAATAAGATAGATATTAATTAAACTATATTTGCAGAACCCAAAATAATTCAAAATCAAAGTAAATTATATGACAAAGTAAAATTCTAAATTTTGAAATTTTTGTTTATTTTTATAAGCTTATTTTTTTCATAAAAAATAATTTATTTAAATTATATCTCTCTCACTCATTATTTATTTTGTAATTAATATTTCTATAAAAATAAACTAAAAAATAATTAAAATGAATATTAAAAATTATAATGAATACAAATAAAAATGAGAGTTATTATTTATTATTTAGGTTATATAGGTTTAATGGTTTAAGTATTTAGGGGGTTTTGGGGTTTAGGAGTCTAGATATTTAAATGTTTAGGCATTTAGTGGTTTATAAGTTTTATTTAAATAATAAATTAATAAAAAAATTATTTTTGTGATTTTTTATCTTTTTTGAAGGTTATAACCTTTGAAAATATAAAAATTTCTAATTTTTTTCAAATGTAAATATAATATTTAGTTATAATAATCTTAATAATTATAAGACAATTTAATTCAATATAAGTAATTTTATTGTTAGATACTATAAAATTGATCAAATAATAAATTAATAAATTATTCTTAATAAGATTGATAGCAATTAAAATATAATTGCAAAACGTATACATAATGATTCAAAATCAAAGTAAAATATATTACTAAATAATAATATATTGTTTTTAAATTTTTTATTTCTTTTTATTTGCATTTATTTTTTTTTGATTAAAAATAAATTATTAAAATTATGGTGGTCTCGCTCATTATTTTTTTTGTAATTAATATTTCTATAAAAAATAGACTAATAAATAATTAAAATGAATATTTAATATTATAATGAATACAAATTAAAATGAGATTTATGATTTATTATATGTGGTATATCGGTTTAATTTTTGATTATTTAGGAGTTTTGTCGTTTAGGAGTTTATCAATTTATGTTTTTAGGCATTTAGTGGTTTATAGGTTTTATTTATATAATAAAAATAAAAAATCTTTTTTTAGATTTTTTATGATTTTCAACGGTTATAACCTTTGAAAATAAAATAATTTTTAAAATTTTTTGAAATATGAATACTATGTATAATTATATTAATCTTACTAATTATATATCATATAAATTCATATAAACAATTTTAATGATAGATATTATAATAATGATCAAAAATAAAATTAATAAACTATTATTAATAATATAAATAATAATTAAAATATATTTACATAACACAATGATTAAAAATCAAATCAAAATATATTATTAAATAATAATATTTAGATTAAAAATATATTACCATATATAAAATGATTCAGAAGAAAGCAAAATATACTACTATATAATAATTTGTTGTTTTGAATTTTTTTTCTTTTAAAATAAATTATTTTTCATTTTAATGAAAAATAATTTATATAAATTATATTTGTCTAAATCATAATTTATTTTGTAATTAATATTTATAGAAAAATTAACAAATAAATAATTAAAATGAATATTTAAAATTATAATGAAAAAAATAATATTGAGATTTAATCTTTATTATTTAGGGTTACTGGTTTAAAAGGATTATTATTTATTATTTAATGTTTCAGAGATTTAGGAGTTATTAATTTAAGTGTTTAGGCATTTAGTGGTTTGTATGTTTTATTTAAATAATGAAATATCAAAAAATATATATTTTTTTTATTTTTTCAAATTTTCAAAGTTTATAACATTTCAAAATATAATAATTTTAAAATTTTTTAAAATGTGAATACAATATTTAGTAATAATAAATATTATAACTATATATAATATAAACTAAATATAAACAATTTTATTGATAGATATTATATCAATTATCAAAAAATAAATTAATAAACTATTATTAATATGATAGATATAAATTAAAATAAAATTAAAAAACCTAAAATGATTCAAAATCAAAGTAAAATTTATTACGAAATAATAATTTTTTTTTGTTTTTGCATCATTTTATAAGCTTATATTTTTTTTGATGAAAAATATATTATTTAATTTATATTTGTATCACTCAATTTAATTTGTAATTAATAATTCTATAAATTATTTAACTTATATTTAATGTTAACGAGTTTAAAAGTTTAAGTATTTAGGGGCTTCGGGGTTTAGGAGTTTAGATATTTATGTTTTTAGGCATTTAATGTTTTATAAGTTTTATTTAAATAATGATATAACAAAAAATTTATTTTTGTTATTTTTTCTAATTTTTGAAGGTTATAAACTTTGAAAATATAATAATTTTTAAATTTTTTTTGTAGGTGGATTCTATATTTAGTTATGATAATCTTAATAATTATATATCATGTAAATTCAATAAAAACAATTATATTAAAATATATTATTTTAATGATCAAAAAATAAATTAATAAACTATTATTAATAAGATAGATATTATTTTAAATATATTTGCAAAATGTAAATTTATTAAAAAACAAAGTAAAATATATTACAAAATAATACTTTCTTTGATGTTTTGCTTCTTTTTATAAGTTTATATTTTTTGTTATTAAAAGTAAATTATTTAAATTATATTTGTCTTCCTTATAATTAATTATTAATTTATAATTCTATAAAAATAAACAAATAAAAAAATAAAATGAATATTTAAAACTATAATGAATAGAAAAAAAATAAAGATTTATTATTTTTTATTCATGATATACTATTTTAATAGTTTAAGTATTTAGGTGTTTTGGGTTTTAGTGATTTAAGTGTTTAGGCCTTTAGTAATTTATAGTTTTTATTTAAAGAATGAAAAAAAAATTTAATTTTTTGATTTTTTTTTAATTTTTGAAGGTTATTACCTTTGAAATTATATTAATTTTTTAATTTTTTTAAATGTGAATATAATATTCAGTATTAATAATCTTAATAATTATATATAATGTAAACTCAATATAAATAATTTTATTAATAAATATTATAATAATGATCAATAAAAAATTAATAAACTAGTATTAATAAGAATGATATAAATTAAAATATAATTGCAAAATCTAAAATGATTCAAAATCAAAATAAGATATAGTAATAAAAAATAATTTTTTATTTTTAAAATTTTGCCTCTTTTTATAAGGATATATATTATTTTTGATGAAAAATAAATTATTTAAATTAGATCTGTCTCACTAATAATTTATTTTGTAATTAATATTTCTATAAAAATAAACTGATAAATAATTAAAATAAAAATTTAAAATTATACTTAAAAAAATTAAATTGAGATTTACTTCTTTTATAAGCGTATATTTTTATTAGATAAATAATATATTATTTAAATTATATTTGTGCCACTCATAATTTATTTTATAATAAATATTTCTAAATAAATACACTAATAAATAATTAAAATGAATATTTAAAAATATAATAAATAGCAATAAAAAATAGATTTATTAATTATTAAGTAGTATTTAGAAGTTTAATGGTTTATGTATTTAGGCATTAAGGGGTATAGAAGTTTATTAATTTTACTTTATATGCATTAAGTTGGGCTGCTCACGGGACTCAGAGATTCGCAACCAACTCGAAGTCTTGTCCCGAAAGAATCGGGATTGAGAAAAATCCATTGACTTTGACTTTCCCGTCTCGTTCTGTCACGTATTTTTTCTTTTGGGATGGTTCCGGATCTTTAGCAATATCTATCCCGAGAACCGTCCCATCCTAAAAAACCGATACTAGAACCAGGAATATATATATATATATATATAACATGAAGATGCCTCCAATTCCGACGCACCAATTGTTGTTCCTATCCGACGAGTTCCAGGCCACCTCATGTGGTTCCAGCAGTGTTTAGTTAGGTCCAGCCCTTGTCCGTCACACTTCTGGTTGCCTCCACCGTGTCCGAGATGCCACCACCCTTTTGGTTTGTTTTTTTGACGAGAATTGAGTGATTAATTATTATTATTATTACGTGTTTCAGTCAGTTTTGTTGAGTATTGGTTATGGTGTTTTGGTTGGGCCGAATTAGTGGGCTGGATGTGTTTCAATCAGTTTTGTAGAGCTTGCTTGTTTAAATATTTATATGTTTTTATGCTTAACATATCATATTAATTAATGGAAATGCAGATGGAACGATCCAGTGGTAAATGAAAAATATAATAAATTGAAGATTATCACATCTCAAATGATCAAAGTACTAGTAAATCCAATCATCATCCTTTCACTAACCTTCCTATTGTTACGGCAGGTTCTTCAATTCCAATTGTAAAATAAAGTCAAGGTACATCTTAACCTCAAGCTCATAAAAAGTATAAGTTTGCTGTTTGGGAAACTTATGAGTTACTAGTTAATTCAGAGGGAAATGAAACTGGTAGGGCAGCTTGTATATGGTGTAGGGAAGAATATTCGGCAAAAAGTGATCAAGGTACTTTGGGTTTATGGAAATACTTGAGAGAGACTTGTATGAAATTTCTACCCAAAAAAGAATTAATAGAAGCTCACAAAGGTAAAGACAAGTCACAATCTTTGTTTAGTTTCACTATAGGTACTAGTTTAGAGAATAACAAATTAACTCGTTGGCAATTTGATCAACAACTAGTTAGGGAGGCTTTGGTGAAAATGATCATAAAAGATGAATTGCCTTTTTGTTTTGTTGAGAGGGATGAGTTTAAAATGTTTTGTGATGTTAGTGTGCCTCAATTTAAAATTCCATCTAGGAACTCTATAATGATGGATTGTTTTTCTTTGTTTGTTAAGAAAAATAAGAAATTATTTGATAGCATATCATCTCATTGTTGTATAGTTTCATTGAATACATACACTTGGACTAGCATTTAAATTTGTTTTATATACGTTTGACTGTTCATTTCATTGATTCTCAATGGAATATGCATAAAAGGCTTTTGAACTTTCATGTAATTAAAAGTCATTTTGGAGTTGATATTAGAAATGCTATTGAGTTTTTCATGAATGAAAGGGGTTTGAGAAAGTTGATGTGCATTACTATTGACAATCCATCAAATAATGATGTTGTAGTTGAATAATTGAAAAAAAGGCTTGTAAAGAAAAGTGTTGTACCTTTGAGAGGCGAGCATTTTCATATGAGATGTTGTGCTCATATCCTAAACTTAATTGTCAGAGATGGCATTGCAGTAGTTGAGGGTGCTATTCAAAAAATTAGAGGTGAATGTAATATGTGAGGAGCAGTCCTAAAACATTAGATATGTTTAAGTTATGTGTTGAAGAAGCAAACTTGACATATGGATCTTCATTGAAATTAGATTATCCTACAAGATGGAATTCAACTTATTTGATGCTACAAACTAATATAAAATATCAAAAAGAATTTGATAAGCTATAGGAGAAAGACAAAAGATTTTTGAAAATGTTTGGTTCAAACGTTCCAACTGAGAGAGACTGAACAAACGCCAAAATTTTGGCTCGTTTCTTTAAAACTTTTTATGAGGTAACTTGTAAATTTTCTGGCTCATTATATTATAACTCTAGTGTTTATTTTTTTGAGATTATTTGAATTTTTCAAAAAATTGAGCTTTGTAAAAATATTAGTGATACAATGGTGTCTATACGGGTATGAAAATGAGACATAAATTCAACAAATATTGGGGTTCTCTTCAGTCAACAAATATTATGCTTTTTGTAGCAGTAGTGTTGGATACTAGATATAAGCTCAAATATCTCAAGGTTAAGTACACTTAGCATTATGGAGAGGAATTGGCTTAAAATTTGGTGAAAAAGTTTATAAATGCCTTAAATGAGATGATGGATGATTATAAAGATTTAAATGAAGATGAATTCTCTTCTACTATGTTGAACAAAAATGATGATTTCTTTAATGGTAGTGATACTTATGTTGAAGATTTTTTTTGTTGAATTGGAGAAAGAACAAGAAGATGCAGCTTTGTAAGAGTTGGATAGGTACTTGGAGGATAAACTTGAAAAAAATTTAATTGATTTTGATCTTCTAAACTGGTGAAAGGTAAATGAGATTAGGTATCATTCTTTAACAAATATAGCAAGGGATGTATTTGCTATCCAAGCATCTACTGTAGCCTACGAATCAACATTTAGCACTGGGGGGAGAACTTTAGATAAATTTAGGAGTTCTTTTACACTTATTACACCTGAAGTTCTCTTATGTCTACAAGATTTGTTGAGAAGCTCAAACAAACCTATTGAAATTGAAGAATTAGTTCAAGACCTTGATGATAATGAATCAGGTTAGTATACAAATCTTGTAAATTTTAATTTCACTTTTACTTATTTTATTAATTCAATTTAATAAAAATATGGTTCAATTACAATATTAGAGGGGACACGAGATCCAAATATTCTTCCGACTATAGTTGGCCAACTAAATTTGGAATGGGTGTATTAAATTTTATAAGGTAATATTTTGTTTTTTTATTACTCTTTCATCTTAGAAATTTATGTCTACATGATTAACATGTTTTCATCTTTGGTTGTCCCTCTACAGTGGAGAAAGAAAAGGGAGGAGTTGTAGACGAGATAATTAATTGGGTTTGGATTTTCGTTGTTGTTAAGGGATGGACCTTTGAAATGATTATTATCATGGTTGTTATTAGTTGTTTTTTTTGTTATATTAAGCTGCCTAAATTTAGCAATTACTTAAGTAGTAATTGCTGCTACCAATGTTTGTGGTCATCTTTAGCTATTCCTTAATATCTTAAGTAAATGTTTAAAAAATATAGTATTGCAATTATGGTTAACTTTCACTCGGCTGAACAAAGCCAATTTGTGAAAAAATAAAGAACCAAATTAAGCACACAACTCGTTCCCGTTCTATTTTACATATCTATCCTTTTCTGCACATCAAAGCTTTTGACAAGGTAATAGAATTCGTTTGCGGTATTCAGCCTATTTGACAAAACAAAATTGGCGCAATTTGAGTTTGAAAGATACATAAATAAGGAATGATAAATGGTACAACAAAAGGTTTCGACATGAACTAACTTGGCTGGGTTTAAGAAAATAAATTGAAAAAAATCCCGAACTTCATGCCGTCCCGGAACCGTTTTCTCCTACTCAAAATCCCCGATCTACGTCTCGTCCCGTCCCGATATTTCAACCTATGGGATGGGTCTAGAACTTCAAAAAATATTTCCGAACTATGGGAAGGGACTGGAGATTTGTAATCCCTATCCCGTCCCGTCCCATGAGCACCCCTAGCATTTAGTGATTTATAGGGTTTATTTAAAAAATAAAATAACAAAAAATTTATTTTTATTATTTTTTGATATTTTCAAAGGTTATAATAATTTATATTTGATATTTAGTTATAATTTTTAAAATATAATAATTTTTAAATTTTTTTCAAAACGAATTCAATATTTAGTTATAATAATCATTATATTTATATATGATATAAATTAAATATAAACAATTTTATTGATTAATATTATAATAATGATCAAAAAAATAAATTAATGATCTATTATTAATAAGATAGATATCAATTAAAATATAATTACAAAATATAAAATGATTCATAAGCAAACCAAAATATATTACTATATAATAATTTGTTGTTTTGTAATTTTATTTTAAAAAGTTTATCTATATTTTTTTGATTAAAAATAATTTACATAAATTTTATATGTCTAACACATAATTTTTTTTAATTAATATTTATATAAAAATAAATAAATATATAATTAAAATGAATATTTAAAATTATAATGAAATAAAATGAGATTTATTATTTATTATTTACGGTATACCAGTTTAATTTTAATTATATCTGTCTCACTAATAATTTATTTTGTAATTAATATTTCTATAGAAATAAACTGATAAATAATTAAAATAAAAATTTAAAATTATACTAAATCAAAATTAAAATGAGATATATGATTTATTATTAATGTATACCAATTTAATAGTCTAAGTATTTATAGGTTTTGTCGTATAGGTGTTTAGCGATTCATGTTTTTAGGCATTTAGTGGTTAATAGGTTTTGTTTAAACAAAAAAATAATGAAAAACAATTCGTAATTTTTTGTCATTTTTATAGGTTATAACCTTTTATAATATAATAATTATTTAAACTTTTTCAAATGTAAATACAATATTTAGTTATAATAATTTTAATAATTATATATCATATAAATTCAATATAAACAATTTTATTGATAGATATTATAATAATGATCAAAAATTAAATTAATAAACTATTAATAATAAGATAGATATTCATTAAAAGATATTTTCAAAACCCAAATTTATTCCAAATTAAATAAAAAATATTATTGGATAATAATTTTTTATTTTTAAATTTTTACTTCTTTTATAAGCGTATATATTTTTTTATTAAAAATAAATTATTTAAATTATATTTGTCGCACTCATAATTTATTTTGTAATAAAAATTTATATAAAATTAAACTAATAAATAATTAAAATGAATATTTAAAATTATAAGAAATTTAAATAAAAATTAGATTTCTTAATTATTAACTAGTTTATAGTGTTTTAATGGATTATGTATTTAGGCATTATGGGCTTTAGGAGTTTACTGATTTAACTGTGTATGCATTTAGTGGTTTATAGGTTTTATTTAAAAATTAAAATAACAAAATATTTATTTTTATTATTTTTTTTATATTTTCAAAGTTTATAAACTTTGAAAATATTATAGTTTTTAAATTTTTTTAAAATATGAATTTTATATTTAGTTATAATAATCATTATATTTATATATCTTCTAAATTCAATATAAACAATATTATTAATAAATATTTTAATAATGATAAAAAATAAATTAATAATCTATTATTGATAAGATAGATATCATTTAAAATATAATTACAAAACCTATAATGATTCAGCAAAAATGCAAATTATATTACTATATAAAATTTTTGTGTTTTTAATTTTTTATTCTTTTCATAAGTTTATCTATATTTTTTTGATCAAAAATAATTTATATAAATTATATTTGTCTGACTCATAATTTATATTTTAATTAATATTTATATATAAATAAACAAATAAATAATTAAAATGAATATTTAAAATTATAATGAAAAAAAATGAGATTTATTCTTTATTATTTAGGGAATATTAGTTTAATTTAAATTATATCTGTCTCACTAATAATTTATTTTGTAATTAATATTTCTATAAAAATAAACTGATAAATAATTAAAATAAAAATATAAAATTATATTAGAATAAAAATTAAAATGAGATTTATTAATTATTATTAATGTATACCAGTTTAATATTTTAAGTATTTAGAGATTTTGTCATTTAGGACTTTAGCGATTTATGTTTTTAGGCATTTAGTGGTTTATTGGTTTTGTTTAAACAATGAAATAACAAAAAAATTATTTTTGATATTTTTTCACATTTTCAAAGTTAATAACCTTTGACAATATAATAATTTTAAAATATTTTTTTTTAAATATGAATATGATATTTAGTAATAATAATAATTATAATTATATATATTATAAACAAAATATAAACAATTTTATTGATAGATATGATATCAATTATCAAAAAATAATTTAATATATTATTATTATTATGATGGATATAAATTAAAATATAATTGCAAAACCTAAAATTATTCAAAATCCAAGTAAAATTTATTACAAAATAATAATTTTTGTTTTTTAGTTTTTGCTTCTTTTTATTAGCAAATATATTTTTTTGATGAAAAATAAAGTATTTAAATTATATTTGTATCACTCATAATTTATTTTGTAATTAATATTTTAATAAATTATTTAAATTATTATAAGGATTACGAGTTTAATGGTTTAAGTATTTAGGGGCTTTTGTGTTTAGGAGTTTAGATGTTTAAGTGTTTAGGCATTTAGTAGTTTATAAGTTTTATTTAAACAATGAAATAGCAAAAAATTAAATTTTATTATTTTTTCTAATTTTTGAAAATTATATCCTTTGAAAATATAATAATTTTTAAATTTATTTTAAATCTAAATATAATATTTATTTATAATAATCTTCATTATTATAATTCATTTAAATTCAATATAAAAAATTATATTGCTTGATATTATAATTATGATCAAAAAATAAATTAATAAATAATTATTAATAAAATACTTATTATTTAAAAAGTATTTGCAAAATCTAAATTTATTCAAATCAATGTAAATTAAATTACTAAATAATAATTTTTTTTAATATTTTGTTTTTTTTAAGTTTATATTTTTGTTATTAAAAATAAATTATTTAAATTATATTTGACATACTCATAATTTATTTTGTAATAAATATTTCTATAAAATAAACTTATCAATAATTATAATGAATATTTAAAATAATAATAAATTGAAATAAAAATTATATTTCTTAATTATTAAGTAGTATATAGCAGTTTAATCGTTTATGTATTTAGCCATTACGGGCCGTATGAGTATACTGATTTTACTATGTATGCATTATGTGGTTATAGGTTCTATTTAAAAATTAAAATAACAAAATATTTATTTTTATTATTTTTTAATATTTTCAAAGGTTATAACATTTCAAAATATAATAATTTTGAAATTTTTTTCCAATGTGAATTCAATATTTAGTTATAATAATCATTATATTTATATATCATATAAATTCAATATATTAATAAAATAGATATCAATTAATAATATTATATTTATATAATAATCAAAAAATAAATTAATAATCTAGTATTAATAAGATAGATATCAATTTGGTAATAAATTTTACTTTGATTTTGAATCAATTTGGGTTTTGTAAATATTTTTTAATAAATATCTATCTTATTATTAATAGTTTATTAATTTAATTTTTGATAATTATTATAATATCTATCAATAAAATTGTTTATATTGAATTTATATGATATATAATTATTAATATTATTATAACTAAAAATTATATTCACATTTCAAAAAATATTAAATATTATTATATTTTCAAAGGTTATGACATATATAAAAGAGAAAAAATTACAAAATTTTTTTTTGTTATTTTATTGTTTAAATAAAACCTATAAACCTCTAAATGCCTAAAAATACAAATCGCTAAACTGCTAAATGAAAAAAACTTTAAATACTTAAACAATTAAACTGGTAAACATTAATAATAAATCATAAATTTCATTTTAATTTTTATTTAGTTTAATTTTAAATTTTTATTTTAATTATATATCAGTTTATTTTAATAAAATATTAATTACAAAATAAATTATTAGATAGATAGATCTAATTTAAATTAAACCGGTATACCCTAAATAATAAATAATAAAACTCATTTTTTTCATTATAATTTTAAATATTCATTTTAATTATTTATTTGAATATTTTTATATAAATATTAATTACAAAATAAATTATGAGTTAAACAAATATAATTTATTAAATTAATTTTCATCAAAAAAAAATATAGATAATTTTTTAAAGACAAATTTCAAAAAAAAAAAATTATTATATAGTAATATATTTTGCTTAGCTTCTGAATCATTTTAATATTTGTAATTATAATTTAAATGATATATATCTTATTAATAATAGATTATTAATTTATTTGTTGATCATTATTAGAATATTTATCAATAAAAATGTTTATATTGAATTTATATGATATATAAATTTAAAAATTATTATAACTAAATATTGTATTCACTTTTAAAAAAAGTTTCAAAATTTTTATATTTTAAAAGATTATAACCTTTGAACATGTGAAAAAATAAAAAAAATATTTTTTTTTGTTATTTCATTGTTTAAATAAAACCTATACACCACTAAATGCCTAAACACTTAAATCACTAAACTACAAAATCCTAATACCCCTATATAGATAATTCTTTAAACTGGTATACACTAAATAATAATTAATAAATATCATTATTATTTGTTTTCATTATGATTTAAAAAAATCATTTTGAATTTTAGTTTTTTATTTGTATATCTGTATTAATTATAAAATAAATTATGAGTTAAAAATATAATTTTAAAAATAATTTTTCATCAAAAAATAGATAAGCTTATAAAAAGAATAAAAATTTAAAAACAAATAATTATTATTTAATAATATATTTTGCTTTGCTTTTGAATCATTTTAGGTTTTGATATTATATTTTAAGAAATATCAATCTTATTCATATAGATTTTTAATTTATTTTTTGATAATTATTAGAATATATATGAATAAAATTGTTTATATTGAATTTATATGATATATAATTATTATGATTATTATAAATAAATATTGTATTCACTTTTGAAAAAAATTAAAAAATTATTATATTTTCAAAAGTTATAACCTTTAAAAATGAGAAAAAATATTAAAAATAAATTTTTTGTTATTTCATTTTAAAAATAAAACTTATAGATCATTAAATGATTACTTACTTAATTCAGTAAGCTCATAAACCCCAAAAACCCTAAATACATAAACCTTTTAATATCTATATTCTACTTATTAAATAATAAATCTCATTTATATTTCTATTTATTATAATTTTAAATATTCATTTTAATTATTTGTAGTTTAATTTTTTAGAAAAATTAATTCAAAATAAATTTCGAATGATAAATAATATTTAAATAATTTCTATTCAATCAAAAAATATATATAAGCTTACAAAAAGAAGGAAAAATTTAAAAATTAAATATTATTATTTAGTAATATATTTTGATTTGATATTGAATCATTTTGTGTTATGTAAATATATTTTAATTACTATTTAGATTTTTAATAATAGTTTGGTAATTTTATTTTTGATCATTATTTTAATATCTATCATTAAATTGTTAATATTTAATTTATATGATATATAATTAGTAAGATTAATATAATAATACATGGTATTCACATTTCAAAAAATTTTAAAAATTATTTTATTTTCAAAGATTATAACATTTGAAAATCAGAAATAATCAAAAATAATTTTTTTTTAATTTATTATATAAATAGAACCAATAAACCACTAAATGCCTAACAACATAAATTGCTAAACTACTAAATAAAAAAACAACTAAATAATTTAACCATTAAACTGGTATACAATATATAATAAATAATAAATCTTATTTTTATTAGTATTCATTATAATTTTAAACATACATCTTAATTATTTATTAGTTTATTTTTAAAGAATTATAAATTAAAAAATAAATTATTAGTGAGACAAATATAATTTAAACAATTTATTTTTCATCAAAAAATATATAAGCATATAAATGGATACAAAAATTTAAAAATTTAAAATTATTATTTAGTAAAATATTTCACTTTGATTTTGAATCATTTTAGGTTTTGCAAATATATTTAAAACAATATTTATCTTATTAATTATTGTTTATTAATTTTTTATGATCATTATTATAATATATACCAATAAAATAATTTATATTGAATTTATATGATATTTAATTATTATGATTATTAACTTCATATTGTATTCACTTTTCTAAAAAAAAAATTTAAAATTTTTATATTTTCAAAAATGAGAAAAATAATAAAAATAAATTTTTTGTTATTTCATTTTAAAAATAAAACCTATAGATCATTAAATGATTACTTACTTAAATCAATAAGCTCATAAACCCCAAAAACCCTAAATACATAAACCTTTTAATATCTATATTCTACTTATTAAATAATAAATCTCATTTATATTTCTATTTATTATAATTTTAAATATTCATTTTAATTATTTGTAGTTTAATTTTTTAGAAAAATTATTTCAAAATAAATTTCGAATGAGAAATAATATTTAAATAATTTATATTTAATCAAAAAAAAATATATATGCTGAAAAAAAGAAGGAAAAATTTAAACATTAAATATTATTATTTAGTAATATATTTTGATTTGATTTTGAATCATTTTGTGTTATGTAAATATATTTTAATTAATATTTAGATTTTTTTATAATAGTTTGTTTATTTAATTTTTGATCATTATTTTAATATATATCATTAAAATTGTTAATATTTAATTTATATGATATATTATTAGTAAGATTAATATAATAATACATGGTATTCTTATTTCAAAAAATTTTAAAAATTATTTTCTTTTCAAAGGTTATAACCTTTGAAAATCAGAAATAAACAAAAATAAATCTCATTTTTATTAGTATTCATTATAATTTTAAACATACATCTTAATTATTTATTAGTTTATTTTTATAGAATTATAAATTAAAAAATAAATTATTAGTGAGACAAATATAATTTAAACAATTTATTTTTCATCAAAAAATATATAAGCATATAAATGGATACAAGAATTTAAAAATATAAAATTATTATTTAGTAAAATATTTCACTTTGATTTTAATCATTTTAGGGTTTGTAAATATATTTAAAACAATATTTATCTTATTAATTATTGTTTATTATTTTTTTATGATCATTATTATAATATATACCAATAAAATAATTTATATTGAATTTATATGATATTTAATTATTATGATTATTAACTTCATATTTTATTCACTTTTCTAAAAAAAATTAAAATTTTTATATTTTCAAAGGTTATAACCTTCAAAAATGAGAAAAAATAATAAAAATAAATTTTTTGTTATTTCATTTTTAAAATAAAACCAATAGATCATTAAATGATTACTTACTTAAATCAATAAGCTCATAAACCCCAAAAACCCTAAATACACAAACCTTTTAATATCTATATTCTACTTATTAAATAATAAATCTCATTTATATTTCTATTTATTATAATTTTAAATATTCATTTTAATTATTAGTAGTTTAATTTTTTAGAAAAATTATTTCAAAATAAATTTCGAATGAGAAATAATATTTAAATAATTTATATTTAATCAAAAAAAAATATATATGCTGAAAAAAAGAAGGAAAAATTTAAACATTAAATATTATTATTTAGTAATATATTTTGATTTGATTTTGAATCATTTTGTGTTATGTAAATATATTTTAATTAATATTTAGATTTTTTTATAATAGTTTGTTTATTTAATTTTTGATCATTATTTTAATATATATCATTAAAATTGTTAATATTTAATTTATATGATATATAATTAGTAAGATTAATATAATAATACATGGTATTCTTATTTCAAAAAATTTTAAAAATTATTTTCTTTTCAAAGATTATAACCTTTGAAAATCAGAAATAAACAAAAATAAATCTCATTTTTATTAGTATTCATTATAATTTTAAACATACATCTTAATTATTTATTAGTTTATTTTTATAGAATTATAAATTAAAAAATAAATTATTAGTGAGACAAATATAATTTAAACAATTTATTTTTCATCAAAAAATATATAAGCATATAAATGGATACAAGAATTTAAAAATATAAAATTATTATTTAGTAAAATATTTCACTTTGATTTTAATCATTTTAGGGTTTGTAAATATATTTAAAACAATATTTATCTTATTAATTATTGTTTATTATTTTTTATGATCATTATTATAATATATACCAATAAAATAATTTATATTGAATTTATATGATATTTAATTATTATGATTATTAACTTCATATTTTATTCACTTTTCTAAAAAAAATTTAAAATTTTTATATTTTCAAAGGTTATAACCTTCAAAAATGAGAAAAAATAATAAAGATAAATTTTTTGTTATTTCATTTTAAAAATAAAACCTATAGATCATTAAATGATTACTTACTTAAATCAATAAGCTCATAAACCCCAAAAACCCTAAATACATAAACCTTTTAATATCTATATTCTACTTATTAAATAATAAATCTCATTTATATTTCTATTTATTATAATTTTAAATATTCATTTTAATTATTTGTAGTTTAATTTTTTAGAAAAATTATTTCAAAATAAATTTCGAATGAGAAAATATATTTAAATAATTTATATTTAATAAAATAAAAAATATATGCTGAAAAAAAGAAGGAAAAATTTAAACATTAAATATTATTATTTAGTAATATATTTTGATTTGATTTTGAATCATTTTGTGTTATGTAAATATATTTTAATTAATATTTAGATTTTTTTATAATAGTTTGTTTATTTAATTTTTGATCATTATTTTAATATATATCATTAAAATTGTTAATATTTAATTTATATGATATATAATTAGTAAGATTAATATAATAATACATGGTATTCTTATTTGAAAAAATTTTAAAAATTATTATCTTTTCAAAGATTATAACCTTTAAATATCAGAAATAAACAAAAATAAATCTCATTTTTATTAGTATTCATTATAATTTTAAACATACATCTTAATTATTTATTAGTTTATTTTTATAGAATTATAAATTAAAAAATAAATTATTAGTGAGACAAATATAATTTAAACAATTTATTTTTCATCAAAAAATATATAAGCATATAAATGGATACAAAAATTTAAAAATATAAAATTATTATTTAGTAAAATATTTCACTTTGATTTTAATCATTTTAGGGTTTGTAAATATATTTAAAACAATATTTATCTTATTAATTATTGTTTATTATTTTTTTATGATCATTATTATAATATATACCAATAAAATAATTTATATTGAATTTATATGATATTTAATTATTATGATTATTAACTTCATATTTTATTCACTTTTCTAAAAAAAATTAAAATTTTTATATTTTCAAAGGTTATAACCTTCAAAAATGAGAAAAAATAATAAAAATAATTTTTTGTTATTTCATTTTTAAATAAAACCAATAGATCATTAAATGATTACTTACTTAAATCAATAAGCTCATAAACCCCAAAAACCCTAAATACACAAACCTTTTAATATCTATATTCTACTTATTAAATAATAAATCTCATTTATATTTCTATTTATTATAATTTTAAATATTCATTTTAATTATTAGTAGTTTAATTTTTTAGAAAAATTATTTCAAAATAAATTTTGAATGAGAAATAATATTTAAATAATTTATATTTAATCAAAAAAAAATATAAGCTTAAAAAAGAAGGAAAAATTTAAAAATTAAATATTATTATTTAGTAATATATTTTGATTTGATTTTGAATCATTTTGTGTTATGTAAATATATTTTAATTAATATTTAGATTTTTATTAAAAGTTTGTTAATTTAATTCTTGATCATTATTTTAATATCTATCATTAAAATTGTTAATATTTAATTTATATGATATATAATTAGTAAGATTAATATAATAATACATGGTATTCACATTTCAAAAAATTTTAAAAATTATTTTCTTTTCAAAGTTTATAACCTTTGAAAATCAGAAAAAATCAAAAATAAAATTTTTTTATTTTTATTATATAAATAAAACCTATAAACAACTAAATTCCTAAAAACATAAATTGCTAAACTTCTAAACGAAAAAACAACTAAACAATTTAACCATTAAACAAGTATACTATATATAATAAATAATAAATCTCATTTTTATTAGTATTCATTATAATTTTAAACATACATATTAATTATTTATTAGTTTATTTTTATAGAATATAAAATTAAAAAATAAATTATTAGTTAGACAAATATAATTTAAAGAATTTATTTATCATTAAAAAATATATAAGCATATAAATGGATACAAAAATCTAAAAATTTAAAATAATTATTTAGTAAAATATTTCACTTTGATTTTGAATCATTTTAGGTTTTGCAAATATATTTAAAACAATATTTATCTTATTAATAATTTTTTATTATTTTTTTATGATCATTATTATAATATATACAAATAAACTAATTTATATTGAATTTATATGATATTTAATTATAATGATTATTAACTTCATATTGTATTCACTTTCGAAAAAAAAAAAATAAAGTTATTATATTTTCAAAGGTTATAACCTTAAAAAATGAGAAAAAATAACAAAAATACTTTTTTTTATTTTATATTTTGAATAAAACCTATAAACCACTAAATGACTAAACTTCTAAGATGACTAAACACCTAATTCCCGAAGCTCATAAATACTCAAAATATTAAATTAGTAGAGTCTAAATAATAAATCATAATTCTCATTTTTATTAGTATTCATTATAATTTTAAATATTCATTTTAATTATTTATCAATTTACTTTTATAGAAATATTAATTACAAAATAAATTATTAGTGAGACAGATCTAATTTAAATAATTTATTTTTCATCAAAAAAAAAATATATGCTTATAAAAAGAGGCAAAATTTTAAAAATAAAAAATTATTTTTTATTACTATATCTTATTTTGATTTTGAATCATTTTAGATTTTACAATTATATTTTAATTTATATCATTCTTATTAATACTAGTTTATTAATTAATTTATTGATCATTATTATAATATATATTAATAAAATTATTTATATTTATTTTATATTATATAAAATTATTAAGATTATTATAACTAAATATTATATTCACATTTAAAAAAAATTAAAGATTATTATATTTTCAAAGGTACATTGGGCGAAGAGAATACCATATTAAAAAAAAATCAAAAAATTAAATTTTTTGTTTTTCATTCTTTAAATAAAAACAATAAATCACTAATGGTTAAACAATTAAATCACTAAACTCCTAAACACCAAAACACCTAAATACTTAAATCATTAACCGGTATATCCTGAATAATAAATAATAATCTCAATTTTATTTGTATCATTATATTATAATATTCATTTTAATTATTTATTAGTTTATTATTATAGAATTAACTTAAAAAATAAATTATGAGTAAGACAAATATAATTTAAAGAATTTATTTTTAAAATCAATATAAACTTATAAAAAAAAGCAAAACATTAAAAAAATTATTATTTAGTAATATATTTTACTTTGATTTTGAATAAATTTAGATTTTGCAAATATATTTTAAATAATATCTATCTTATTAATAATAGTTTATTAAATTTTTTTTATCATTATTATAATCGCTAAACCTCTAAATACTTAAACCATTAAACTGGTATACATTAATAAAAATTCATAAATCTCATGTTATTTTTATTTAGTATAATTTTAAATTTTTATTTTAATTATTTAACAGTTTATTTTTTTAGAATTATTAATTACAAAATAAATTATTAGTAAGACAGATATAATTTAATTAAACCAATATACCCAAATAATAAAGATAAATATCATTTTTTTTCATTAAATTTTAAATATTCATTTTAATATTTATTTGTTTTTTTTTATAAATATTAAAGCAAATAAATTATGTTAGACAAATAAACTTTATATAAATTAT
>JAREIK010001335.1:22699-56852 GCA_029783825.1 Sapria himalayana | reverse complement strand
AAATTAATTTCATCAAAAATATATGGATAAACTTCTAAAAGAAAAAAAATTTCAAAACAACAAATTATTATATTGTAATATATTTTGATTTTTTCTGAATCATTTTAGGTTTTATAATTGTATTTTAATTGATATCTATCTTATTAATAATAGATTATTAATTTATTTTTTGATCATTATTACAATATTTATTAATAAAATTGTTTATATTTAATTTACATGGTATATAATTATTAAGATTATTATAACTAAATAGTATATTTACATTTGAAAATAATTTAAAAATTATTATTTTTTTAAGGTTATCATCTTTGAAAATGAGATAAAATCACAAAAATAAATTTTTTGTTATTTTATTGTTTATATAAAACCTATAAACTACAAAATGCCTAAACACTTAAATCATTAAACTCCTAAACCCCAAACCCCTTAAATACTTAAACATTTAAACCATCTTTAATGGTTTAAGTATTTATAAATAATATATAAAAATTTATCAATAAATAATAATTTATTAATTTATTTTTTGATCATTATTATATTTATATTTATATTTAGTTTATTAATATCTATCAATAAAATTGTTTATTTTTAATTTATATGATATATAATTATTAAGTTTATTATAACAAAATATTGTATTCACATTTGAAAAAAATTTAAAATTATTATATTTATAGAGGTTATAACCTTCAAAATTGATAAAAAATTTGAAAAATAATCTTTTTGTTATTTCATTATTTAAATAAACCATATAATCTACTAAATGCCTAAACACTTAAATCACTAAAATCCTAAACTCCTAAATACTTAAACCATTAAACCGGTATACCCTAAATAATTAATCATAAATCTCATTTTTATTTGTATTCATTATACTTTCAATATTCATTTTAATTATTTATTAGTTTTTTTTATAGAAATATTAATTGCAAAATAAAATTATGAATGAGACAAATATAATTTAAATAATTTATCTTCATCAATAAAATTTATAAGCTTATAAAAAGAATAAAAAATTTAAAAATAAAAAATTATTATTTAGTAATATATTTTACTTTGATTTTGAATCATTTTAGGTTTTGCATATATATTTTAATAAATATCTATCTTATTAATAATAGTTTATTAATCTATTTTATGATCAGTATTATAATATCGATCAATAAAATTATTTATATTGAATTTACATGATATTTAATTTTTATGATTATTATAATTAAATATTGTATTAACATTTGAAAAAATATTAAAAATTATAATATTTTCAATGGTTATAACCTTGAAAATTAGAAAAAATCATAAAAATAATTTTTTTGTTATTTAATTATTTAAATAAAACCTATAAACGACAAAATACCTAAATACTTAAATTACTAAACTTCTAAACACAGATACTGCACACCACACACACATAGCGACGGACCACAGTACACACGTGCACATATTCTTGTCGATTTTGGTGTAGCATTTAGAGGGGCCAGCAAGTCCCGGAAGCAGCAAGAAGTATTGGCCACCAGCTTGCAGAGGGCCCCACTAGCAAGACGGGATGATAACATTCATAAAACTAAAGAGACCGAGCAAAGTGGTCGGGAGTAAACCCAGGAGTAGCTAGAAGTGTGTCCCACTAGCCCTATCAGGCAGCATAGTAGGCCACCCAACTATCACCCAACAGGAGTAGCGGATAATCCATGATTAATTGGAGAGCTGATACAATCCGAAGCATCACAAAGCAGGGCCAGTAATCAATGGAGTTCAAACCAGCCACACGGGAGCGAAAGATTCCACCTTGTAGTTAATCTTTGTAGTCTTATTTGTATTTTGGACTTTGTATGCACCATGTAAGTTGTAGTTGTGTGTATTTTCCTAAATTAGTCAGTTTTTTAGTCTCTTGTAAGTTGTGTGCCTAAATGATAAATAAAGTGTGTATTTTCCAAGAAAAAAACAAAAAAAACCATAAACCCTAAACTTTAAATCCTAAACCTTAAACCATAAACTATAACCCTAACCCATAAACCATAAATCCTAAATATTCATGCTTTGTACTTTTATAATCAAATGACTAAGTGTTAAATTTAGATTTGAAATTCACAACATTTAGGAATGTCATAGATTTATCTTTTTGTATATGTAACACAATGTCATGACTCAAGGGGTGAGTTATGGATTCAATCTATTTCTTGCTTTAGATTATTGTAGCATTAGCAATGGTCATGATTGTATATTTTGTCTCTAGAACACAAAATAATATCGATGAGAATATGCCATTAATTGTGTCTCTCTATTGAACATATTGTTATGGCACTAAGAATGATCATGAATACATATTTAATCACTATAATACTGGGTCATAGTATTGGATATGACCATAGCTTGTGCATTTTATATTTATTTTGCAAAGTAATTGCACTAGGAATGATTGTAACTTTGGACATTCCTCAAGAGCAAAAGTCATGACCCTATAAATAGTTAAAGCTCGAGTACTACTCTTTATAACTATCTATAGCTAAAATTCTTGGGATTAGGAATTATCCCTATGGTTTTTTTTTGATTTGTGACCTTAAGTGTCAATATGCAATACTAATATTTTGAGCAATGATTAAAACCTTTTATACATTTGAATATGATTCATTTACACCTTTTGGGTATTGTGAGCTTGTATACATAACTCATTTAATATAAAGAGAAAATAATGATACTTTTCATATCCATGAGGATATTAAAAAAAACCTTATACATCCCAATAAAATAAATTTTTTGATTCTTGATTTAAAGAGAGCCCATACTTCTTGACCCGCTCAAACCGCCCAGGGGCTAGTTTGTTCTAATAGGCTACAAGGTTATTTTTTAGAGGTGATCTATGTTTTAATAAAATTTCTTTGAGTGTGTGCATGAGAGATATTTTAGAAGAAATTACAATAATCAATATAAATAGCATTCTCAATAACTAGCTATTTCAACACATATGGCTACAACTTTGGTTTAGTCTGTTAGCGTACATGAGTCAAATTACCTTTGATAGCCCAGTGATTCAACATCAAATATGATGAGACATAATAGATATAAAGTAAAAGCTCCTATTATTTTGGTTAGAGCTTTAGCAATCATTCTAGAATTGAGAGAAGAACAAAATAAATTATTTTAATTATTCAGTATAATTTTAATTATTATTTTAGTTATTTATCAGTTTATTTTTATAGAAATATTAATTACAAAATAAATTATTAGTGAGACACATCTAATTTAAATTAAACCGGTATATCTTAAATAATAAAGAATAAATCTCATTTTTTTTTCATTTTAATTTTAAATATTCAAATTTAATTATTTATTTGTTTATTTTTATATAAATATTAATTACAAAATAAATTATGAGTTACACAAATATAATTTATATAAATTATTTTTCTTCAAAATAATATAGATAAACTTTTTAAAAGAAAAAAAATTTCAAAACAAAAAATTAATATATAGTAATATATTTTGCTTTGCTTTTGAATCATTTTAGGTTTTGTAATTATATTATAATGCATATCTATCTTAATAATAATAGATTATTAATTTATTTTTTGATCATTTTTAGAATATTTATCAATAAAATAGTTTATATTGAATTTATATGATATATAAATATAATGATTATTATAACTAAATATTGAATTCACCTTAAAAAATGAGAAAAAATAATTAAAATAAATTTTTTGTTATTTCATTTTTTAAATAAAACCTATAGATCATTAAATGCTTACTTACTTAAATCAGTAAGCTCATAAATCCTGAAACCCCTAAATACATAATTTTTTAACAGCTATATACTACTTAATAAATAATAAATCTCATTTTTATTTCTATTTATTATAAATTTAAATATTCATTTTAATTATTAAAAGTTTAATTTTTTAGAAATATAAATTACAAAATAAATTTTGAGTGAGACAAATATTATTTAAATAATTTATTTTAATAAAAAAATATAAGTTAGAAAAAGAAGGAAAATTTTAAAAATTAAATATTATTATTTAGTAATATATTTTGAATTGATTTTGAATCATTTTGTGTTATGTAAATATATTTTAATTAATATTTATATTATTAATAATAGGTTATTAATTTAATTTTTGATTATTATTATAATATCTATCATAAAAATATTTTTATTGAATTTATATGATATATAATTAGTATGATTAATATAATTATACATTGTATTCACATTTCAAAAATTTTCAAAAATTATTTTATTTTCAAAGGTTATAACCTTTGAAAATCAGAAAAAATCAAAAATAGAATTTTAAATTTTTTTTATATAAATAAAACCTATAAACCACTAAATGCCTAAAAACAAAAATTGCTAAACTCCTAAACGACAAAACTCCTAAATAATCAAACCATTAAAGCGGTATACAATATATAATAAATCATAATCACATTTTAATTTGTATTCATTATAATTTTAAATATTCATTTTAATTATTTATTAGTTTATTTTTTATAGAAATATCAATCACAAAATAAATAATGAGTGAGACAAATATAATTTTAATAATTTATTTTTAATCAAAAAAAAGCTTATATAAAGAAGTAAAAATTTAAAAACAAAAAATTATTATTTAGTAATATATTTTACTTAGATTTTGAATCATTATATATAGGTTTTGCAATTATATTTTAATTGCGATCAATATTATTAATAATAGTTTATTAATTTATTATTTGATTATTTTTATAATAGCGAACAATAAAATTACTTCTATTCAATTAGAATGTCCCATAATTATTAAGTTATTATAACTAAATATTATATTTACATTTGAAAAAAATTTAAAAATTATTATATTTTCGAAGGTTATAACCTTCGAAAATGATAAAAAATCACAAAAATAATTTTTTATTATTTTATTATTTAAATAAAACTTATAAACCACTAAATAACTAAACATTTAAATCTCTAGACTCCTAAACCCCAAAACTCCCAAAATACTTAAACCATTAAACCTATATAACCTAAATAATAAATAATAAATCTCATTTTTATTTGTACTTATTATAATTTTAAATATACATTTTAATTATTTTATTAGTTTAATTTTATAGAAATATAAATTAAAAAATAAATTATTAGTGAGACAAATATAATTTAAATAATTATTTTTCATCAAAAAATATATAGGCTTATAAATGGATACAAAATTTAAAAAATTTAAAATTAATATTTAGTAAAATATTTAACTTTGATTTTGAGTCATTTTAGGTTTTGAAAATATATTTTAAACAATATCAATCTTATTAATAATTGGTTATTACTTTTTTATAATCATTATTATAATAAATATCAATAAAATAGTTTATATTGAATTTATATTATATATAATTATTATGATTATTATAACTTTATATTGTATTCACTTTTCAAAAAAAAAATTTAAAAATTATTATATTTTCAAAAGTTATAACCTTCAAAATTGAGAAAAAATAACAAAAATATATTTTTGTTTTATTATTTTTTATATTAAACCTATAAACCACTAAATGACTACATACTAAAATGACTAAACTCCTAAACCCCGAAGCCCATAAATACTTAAAACATAAAATTAGTATAGTTTAAATAATAAATCATAAATCTGAGTTTTATTAGTATTCATTATAATTTTATATATTCATTTTAATTATTTATCTGTTTATTTTTTTAGAAATATTAATTACAAAATAAATTATTAGTGAGATAGATATATTTTAAATAATGTATTTTTGATCAAAAAAATATAAATGCTTATAAAATGAGACAAAATTTTTAAAATAAAAAATTACTATTTAGTAATTTATCTTATTTTTATTTTGAATCATTTTAAATTCTACAATTATATTTTAATTTATATCATTCTTATTAATATTAGTTTATTAATTTATTTATTGATCATTATTATAATATCTATTAATAAAATTATTTATATTTAGTTTACATTATATATAATTATTAAGATTATTATTACTAAATATTATATTCATATTTAAAAAAATTTAAAATTATTATATTTTCAAAGGTTACAACCTTCAAAAATTAAAAAAATTCAAAATATTAAATTTTTTGCATTTTAATTCTTTAGATAATAACTATAAATCACTAAAGGTCTAAAAACTTAAATCACTAAACTCCTAAACCCAAAAACACCTAAATACTTAAACCATTAAACCGGTATATCCTGAATAATAAATAATAAATCTCAATTTTATTTGTATTCATTATAATTTTAAATAATTATTTTAATTATTTATTAGTTTATTATTATAGAATTATAAATTACAAAATAAATTATGAGTAAGACAAATTAATTTAAATAATTTATTTATTATAACAAAAATATAAAGTTATAAAAAAGAAAAACATTAAAAAATTTATTATTAAGTAATATAATTTACTTTGAATTTGAATAAATTTAGATTTTGCAAATATATTATAAATAATATCTATCTTATTAATAATAGTTTATTAAATTTTTTTTGATCATTATTATAATATCTAGCAATCTAATTATTTATATTGAATTTAAATGATTAATAATTATTAAGATTATTATAACTAAATATTATATTTACATTTGGGAAAAAATTTAAAAATTATTATATTTTCAAAGGTTATAACCTTCAAAAATTAAAAAAATAATAAAAATAAATTTTTTGTTATATCATTGTTTAAATAAAACTTATAACCCACTAAATGCCTAAACACTTAAACCTCTAAACTCATAAACACAAAAGCCCCTAAATACTTAAACCTTTAAACTCGTAAACATTAAATATAATTTAAATAACTTATTAAAATATTAATTACAAAATAAATTATGAGTGATACAAATATAATTTAATTTATTTATTTTTCATCAAAAAAATATATAAGCTTATAAAAAGAAGCAAAAACTAAAAATAAATTATTATTTAGTAATAAATTTGACTTGGATTTTGAATATTTTTTGATTTTGCAATTATATTTTAATTTATATCTATCATATTAATAATAACATATTAATTTATTTTTGATAATTGATATCATATCTATCAATAAAATTGTTTATATTTAGTTTATATTATATATAATTATAATGTTTATTATTACTAAATATTGTATTCACATTTTTAAAAAATTTTAAAATTATAGTATTTTCATAGGTTATAACCTTTGAAAATGATAAAAAATATCAAAAATAATCTTTTTGTTATTCCATTGTTTAAATAAAACCTATAAACCAATAAATGCCTAAAAACATAAATCGCTAAATTCATAAACAAAAAAGCCTATAAATACTTAAAATATTAAACTATTATACATTAATAATAATTCATAAATCTCATTTTAATTTTTATTCAGTATAATTTTAAATTTTTATTTTAATTATTTATCAGTATATTTTTATAGAAATATTAATTACAAAATAAATTATTAGTGAGACAGATCTAATTTAAATTAGACTGGTATACCCAAAATAATAACGAATAAATCTCAATATATCCTTTTTCATTATAATTTTAAATATTCATTTTAATTATTTATTTGTTTATTTTTATATAAATATTAATTAAAAATAAATTATGAGTTAGACAAATATAATTTATATAAAATAATTTTCATCAAAAAAAATGGATAAACTTTTTAAAAGAAAAAAAAATTTCAAAACAACAAATTATTATATAGTAATATATTTTGATTTCTTCTGAATCACTTTAAGATTTTTTATTATATTTTAATTGATATATATCTTATTAATAATAGATTATTAATTTATTTTATGATCATTTTTAGAATATTTATAAATAATATTGTTTATTTTGAATTTATATGATATATAAATATATTGATAATTATAACTAAATATTGAATTAACATTTGAAAAAAATTTAAAAATTATTATATTTTCAAAGGTTATAACCTTTGAAAATATCAAAAAATAATAAAAATAAATATTTTGTTATTTTAATTTTTAAATAAAACCTATAAACCACTAAATGCATACATAGTTAAATCAGAGAACTCCTAAGGCCCGTAATGCCTAAATACACTACTTAATGCATAAACCATTAAACTGCTATATACTACTTAATAATTAAGAAATCTAATTTTTATTTCAATTTAATATTATTTAAATATTCATTTTAATTATTTATAAGTTTATTTTATAGAAATATTTATTACAAAATAAATTATGAGTGTGACAAATATACTTTAAATAATTTTTTTTAATCAAAAAAAAATATATAAGCTTATAAAAGAAGTAAAATTTTAAAAATTAAAAATTATTATACAGTAATATTTTTTACTTTAATTTTGAATCAATTTTGGTTTTGTAAATATCTATCTTATTATTATAATTATTATAATTAATATCTATCTTATTATTATTAGTTTATTAATTTAATATTTTATCATTATTATAATATCTATCAATAAAATTTTTTATATTGAATTTATATGATATATAATTATTAAAATTATTATAACTAAATATTATATTCACATTTCAAAAAATTTTAAATATTATTATATTTTCAAAGGTTGTACCCTATGAAAATGACAAAAAATTAAGACATTTTTTTATTTTATTGTTTAAATAAAACCTATAAACTATTAAATGCCTAATAACATGAATCGCTAAACTCCTAAACGACAAAACTTCTAAATACTTAAACTATTAAATTGGTATGCATTAATAATAAATCATAAATCTCATTTTATTTTTTATTAAGTGTACTTTTATATTTTTATTTTAATTATTTATCATTTTATTTTTATAGAAATATTAATTACAATATAAATTATTAGTGAGAGAGATCTATTTTAAATAATTTTATTTTTTATCAAAAAAAATATATATGCTTATAAAAAGAGCCAAATTTTAAAAACAAAAATTTATTATTTTGTAATATATTTTATTTTGATATTGAATCATTTTAGTTTTTGCAATTATATTTTAATTTATATCATTCTTATTAATAATAATTTATTAATTTTTTATTGATCATTATTATAATATCTATTAATAAAATTATTTATATTGAGTTTACATTATATAAAATTATTAAGAATATTATAACTAAATATTATATTAACATTTAAAAAAAGTTAAAAATTATTATATTTTTAAAGGTTATAACCTTCAAAAATTATAAAAATTCAAAAAATTTAATTTTTTATTTTTTTATTCTTTAAATAAAAACTATAAATCACTAAAGTCCTAAAGACTTAAATCACTAAACCCCAAAACACCTAAATACTTAAACCATTAAACTAGTCTATCCTGAATAATAAATAATAAATCTCAATTTTATTTGTATTCATAATAATTTTAAATATTCATTTTAATTATTTATTAGTTTATTTTTATAGAATTATAATTTAAAAATAAATTATGTGGAAGACAAATATAATTTAAATAATTTTCTTTTAATAACAAAAAATATAAACTTATAAAAAGATGCAAAACATCAAAAAAATTATTATTTAGAATTATATTTTACTTTGATTTTAAATAAAATTACGTTTTGTAAATTTATTTTAAAAGATATATATCTTTTTAATAATAGTTTATTAATTTATTTTTTGATCATTAATATAATATCTATCAATATAATTGTTTATATTGAATTAACATGATATATAATTATTAAGATTATCATAACTAAATATAGTATTCACATATAAATAAAAATTTAAAAATTAATATATTTTCAAAGTTTATAACCTTCAAAAATAAGAAAAAATAACAAAAATAAATTTTTTATATATCATTGTTTAAATAAAACTTATAAACCATTCAATGCCTAAATACATAAATATCTAAACAACTAAACCTAGAAATCCTAAATACCTAAACCTTTAAACTCGTAAACCTTAAATATAATTTTAATAATTTATAGAAATATAAATTACAAAATAAATTATGTGTTACAAATATAATTTAAATAATATATTTTTCAACGAAAAAATATATAAGATTATAAAGTGATGCAAAAGCTAAAAAAATTATTATTTAGTAATAAATTTAACTTTGATTTTGAATCATTTTAGGTTTTTTAATTATATTTTAATTTATATCTATCATATTAATAATAGTTTATTAATTTATTTTTTGATAATTGATATAATATTATCAATAAAATTGTTTATATTTAGTTTATATTATATATAGTTATAATAATTATTATTACTAAATATTGTATTCACATTTTTAAAAAATTTTAAAATTATTATATTTTCAAATGTAATGACATTTGAAAATTAAAAATATTATCAAAAATAAATTTTTTGTTATTTCATTTTTTAAATAAAAGCTATAAACCATTAAATGCCTAAATACTTAAATCAATAACTTCTAAATCTCGAAAACCCTAAATAGATTTATTTTATAAACAGGTATATCCTAAATAATAAATAATAAATCTCATTTTTATTTTTTTCATTATAATTTTAAATATTCATTTTAATTATTTATTTGTTTATTTTTATATAATTATTAATTACAAAATAAATTATAAGTTAGAAAAATATAATTTATATAAATTATTTTTCAACAAAAAAAATAGATAAAGTTATTAAAAGAAGAAAAAAATTAAACATAAAAATTATTATATAGTAATATATTTTACTTTGTTTCTGAAACATTTTAGGTTTTGTAATTATATTTTAATTGATATCTAACTTATTAATAATAGATTATTAATTTATTTTTTGATCATTATTAGAATATTTATCAATAAAAATATTTATATTTAATTTATATGATACATAAATTTAATAATTATTATAACTAAATATTGTATTCACATTTGAAATAAATTATAATATTATTATATTTTAAAAGATTATAACCTTGAACATGTGAAAAAACAAAAAAAAATATTTTTTTTATTATTTCATTGTTTAAATAAAATGTATAAATCACTAAATGCCTAAACACTTAAATCACTAAATTACAAAATTCTGATACCCCTATATAGAAAATCCTTTAAATCGGTATACCCTAAATAATAATTAATAAATTTCATTTTTATTTGTTTTCATTATAATTTAAAAAATTTATTTTGATTGTTTTGTTTTTTATTTTTATATATGTATTAATTATAAAATAAATTATGAGTTAAAAATATCATTTATAAAAATTATTTTTCATCAAAAAATTTATAAGCTTATAAAAAGAATAAAAATTTAAAAACAAATAATTATTATTAATAATATATTTTGCTTTGATTTTGAATCATTTTACGTTTTGATATTATATGATAATTATTTTAAGTAATATCAATCTTATTCAAAATAGATTTTTAATTTATTTTTTGATATTTATTCGAATATCTATCAAAAAAATTGTTTATATTGAATTTATATGATATATAATTATTATGATTATTATAAATAAATATTGTATTCACTTTTGAAAAAAATTTAAAAATTATTATATTTTCGAAGGTTATAATCTTAAAAAATGAGTAAAAATTATTAAAATAATTTTTAGTTATTTTATTTTTTAAATAAAACCTATAGACCATTAAATGCTTACTTACTTAAATTAGTAAGCAAATAAACCCCTAAATACATAAACATTTTAACATCTAAATACTACTTAATAAATAATAAATCTCATTTTTATTTCTATTTATTATAAATTTAAATATTCATTTTAATTATTTATTGTTTAATTTTTTAGAAAAATTAATTACAAAATAAATTTTGAGTGAGACAAATATTATTTCAATAATTTATTTTTAATCAAAAAAATATATGCTTATAAAAGAAAAAAAAATTTAAAAATTAAATATTATTATTTAGTAATATATTTTGATTTGATTTTGAATCACATTGTGTTATGTAAATATATTTTAATTAATATTTATATTATTAATAATAGTTTATTAATTTAATTTTTGATCATTATTATAATATCTATCATTAAAATTGTTTTTATTGAATTTATATGATATATAATTAGTAAGATTAATATAATTATACATTGTATTCACATTTCAAAAAATTATAAAAATTATTTTCTTTTTAAAGGTTATAACCTTTGAAAATCAGAAAAAATCTAAAAAAAAATTTTAAAATTATTATATAAATAACACTTATTAACCACTAAATACCTAAAAATATAAATTGATAAACTCCTAAACTGACAAAACTCCTAAATAATCAAACCATTAAACCGGATACCACATATAATAAATCATAAATCTCATTTTAATTTGTATTCATTATAATTTTAAATTTTCATTTTAATTATTTATTAGTTTATTTTTTATAGAAATATTAATCACAAAATAAATAATGAGCGAGACAACTATAATTTTAATAATTTATTTTTAATCAAAAAAAAATATAAGCTAGTAAAAAGAAGTAAAAATTTAAAAACAAAAAATTATAATTTAGTAATAAATTTTACTTTGATTATGAATCATTATATATAGGTTTTGCAATTATATTTTAATTGCTATCAATCTTATTAAGAATAGTTTATTAATTTATTATTTGATCAATTTTATAATATCTAACAATAAAATTACTTATATTGAATTTAAATGTCTTATAATTATTAAGATTATTATAACTAAATATAATTTTACATTTAAAAAAAATTTAAAAATTATTATATTTTCAAAGGTTATAACCTTCAAAAATAATAAAAAATAACAAAAATAATTTTTTATACTTTTATTATTTAAATAAAACTAATAAACCACTAAATGACTAAACATTTAAATCTCTAGACTTGTAAACCCCAAAACCCCCTAAATACTTAAATCATTAAACCTATATAACCTAAATAATAAATTTCATTTTTATTTGTATTCATTTTAATTTTAAATATTCATTTTAATTATTTTAGAGTTTATTTTTATAGAAATATTAATTACAAAATAAATAGTGAGTGAGATTTATATAGGTATACCATAAGAATAAATTTTAAAGTTTTATTTTTAGAGTTTAATTTCAAAGTTTATAACCTTTGAAAATCACGAAAATTCATAAAAATAAATTTTTTGTTATTTCATTGATTAAATAAAACCTATAAACACCTAAATGTGTAAACATATAAATCAAAAAACTCATTAACTCCAAAACCACAATAAAATTAAACCATTAAATAGGTATACCCTAAATAATTAATCATAAATCTCATTTTATTATTAGTATTCATTATAATTTTATATATACATTTTAATTATTTATTAGTTTATTTTTATAGAAATATAAATTAAAAAATAAATTAATACTGAGGCAACTATAATTTAAATAATTTATTTTTCTTCAAAAAATATATAATCTTATAAATGGATACAAAAATTTAAAAATTTAAAATTAATATTTAATAAAATATTTCACTTTGATTTTGAAATATTTTAGGTTTTGTAAATATTTTTTAAATAATATTTACCTTATTAATAATTGTTTATTAATCTTTTGTATGATCTTTATTATAATATATATCAATATAATTGTTTATATTAAATTTACATGATATATAATTATTAAGATTATCATAACTAAATATAGTATTCACATTTAAAAAAAATTTAAAAATTGTTATAGTTTCAAAGGTTATATCCTTCAAAAATGAGAACAAACAACAAAAAAAATTTTTGTTATTTTATTTTTTAAATAAAACCTATAAACTACTAAATGCCTAAACACTTAAATCACTAAATTCTTAAATCCCAAAACTCCTAAATATACAATCTTTTAAACCTATATATTTTATCTTATTAATAATAGTTTTATTTAATATCTATCTTATTAGTATATTTTAATTTGATTTTGAATCATTTTAGGTTTTGCAAATAAATTTTATTTAATATCTATCTTATTAATAATAGTTTATTAATTTATTTTATTATCATCATCATAATATCTATAAAAAAATTATTTATATTGAATATACATAATATATAATTATTTAGATTATTATAACAAAATAATATTTTCACAATTTAAAAAAATTTAAAATTATTAAGTTTTCAAAGGTTATAACCTTTGAAAAAAAAAATAAAATAATAAATTTTTTGTAATTAGATTTTTTAAATAAAATGTATAAACCACAAAATACCTAAATTCTTAATGACTAAACTCCTAAACCCCAAAGCCCATAAATACATAAGTTTTTAAATTAATATACTCTAAATAATAAATAATAAATCTCATTTTTATTAGTATTCATTATAATTTTAAATATTCATTTTAATTATTTATCAGTTAATTTTTATTGAAATATTACTTACAAAATAAATTATTAGTGAGACGGATATAATTTAAATAATTTATTTTTCATTAAAAAAATATAAGATTATAAAAAGAGGCAAATATTTTAAAACAAAATATTATTATTTAGTAATTTATTTTAATTTAATTTTGAATAATTGTAGATTTTGCAATTATTTTTTAATTTATATCATTCTAATTAATAATAGTTTATTAATTTATTTATTGATCATTATTATAATATCTATTAATAAAATTATTTATATTGATTTTACATTATATATAATTATCAAGAATATTATAACTAAATAGTCTATTTACATTTAAAAAAAAATTAAAAATTATTATATTTTCAAAGGTTTTAACCTTCAAAAATTAGATAAAATCACGAAAGGCATAAAAACTTAAATGACTAAACCCCAAAACACCTAAATACTTAAACCATTAAACCTGTATATCCTGAATAATAAATAATAAATCTCAATTTTATTTGTGTTCATTATAATTTTAAATAATTATTTTAATTATGTATTAGTTTATTATCATAGAATTATGAATTACAAAATAAATTATGAGTAAGACAAATTAATTTAAATAATTTATTTATAATGACAAAAATATAAAGTTATAAAAAAAGCAAAACATTAAAAATATTATTATTAAGTAATATATTTTACTTTGAATTTTAATAAATTTAGATTTTACAAATATATTTTAAATAATATCTATCTTATTAATAATAGTTTATTAATTTTTTTTGATCATTATTATAATATCTAGCAATCTAATTATTTATATTGAATTTAAATGACTTATAATTATTAAGATTATTATAACTAAATATTATATTTACATTTGAAAAAAATTTAAAAATTATTATATTTTCAAAGGTTATAACCTTCAAAAATTAAAAAAATAATAAAAATAAATTTTTGTTATTTCATTGTTTAAATAAAACTTATAAACCACTAAATGCCAAAACACTTAAACCTCTAACCTCTTAAACACAAAGCCCCTAAATACTTAAACCTTATTTATAATAGATTATTAATTTATTTTTTGATCATTATTAGAATATTTATCTATAAAATTGTTTATATTGAATTTATATGATATATAAATATAATGATTATTATAACTAAATATTGAATTCACTTTTATAAAAAATTTAAAAATTATTATATTTTCAAAGGTTATAACCTTTAAAAATATCAAAAAATAATAAAAATATATATTTTGTTATTTAAATTTTTAAATAACACCTATAAACCACTAAATGCATACACAGTTAAATCAGTAAACTCCTAAGGCCCGTAATACCTAAATACATAAACCATTAAACCGTTATATGCTACTTAATAATTAAGAAATCTAATTTTTATTTTAATTTATTATTATTTTAAATATTCATTTTAATTATTTATAGTTTAATTTTTATAGAAATATTATTACAAAATAAATTATGAATGAGACAAATACAATTTAAATAATTTATTTTTAATCAAAAAAAATATTTATGCTTATAAAAGAAGTAAAAATTTAAAAATTAAAAATTATTATCCAGAAATATTCTTTACTTGAATTTTGAATCGATTTGGGGTTTGTAAATATTTTTTAATTAATATCAATTTTATTAATAATGGTTTATTAATTTAATTTTTGATCATTATTATAATATCTATCATTAAAATTGTTTATATTGAATTTATATGATATATAATTATTAAATTTATTATAACTAAATATTGTATTCACATTTGAAAAAATTTTAAATATTATTATATTTTCAAAGGTTATAACCATTTAAAATGACAAAAAATTACAAAATTTTTTTTTGTTATTTTTTTGTTTAAATAAAACCTATAAACCACGAAATGCCTAAAAACATAAATTGCTAAACTCCTAAACGAAAAAACCTCCAAATACATAAATCAGTAAATAGGTGTACATTAATAAATAATCATAAATCTCAATTTAATTTTTATTAAGTATAGTTTTAAATTTTTATTTTAATTATTTATCAGTTTATTTTTATAGAAATATTAATTAAAAAATAAATTATTACTGAGACAGATCTAATTTAAATAATTTATTTTTCATCAAAAAATATATATATCCTAATAAAATGAGGCAGAATTTTAAAAACAAAAATTTATTATTTAGTAATATATTTTATTTTGATTTTGAATCATTTTAGATTTTGTAATTATATTTTAATTTATATCATTCTTATTAATAATACTTTATTAATTTTTTATTGATAATTATTATAATATGTATTAATAAAATTATTTATTATGAGTTTACATTATATATAATTATTAAGATTATTATAACTAAATATTATATTCACATTTTAAAAAAAATTAAAAATTATTATATTTTCAAAGGTTATAATCTTCAAAAATTAAAAAAAATCAAAAAATTACATTTTTTATTTTTTCATTCTTTAAATAAAAACTTAAATCATTTAAGGCCTAAATACTTAAATCACTAAACCCCAAAACACCTAAATACTTAAACCATTAAACTAGTATATCCTGAATAATAAATAATAAATCTCTATTTTATTTGTATTCATTATAGTTTCAAATATTCATTTTAATTATTTAATAGTTTATTTTTATAGAATTATAAATTAAAAATAAATTACACGGAAGACAAATATAATTTAAATAATTTACTTTTAATAACAAAAAATATAAACTTATAAAAATAAGCAAAACATCAAAGAAAGTATTATTTTGTAATATATTTTACTTTGATTTTGAATAAATTTACGTTTTGCAAATATATTTAAAATAATATCTATCTTATTAATAATATTTTATTAATTTATTTTTGATCATTAATATAATATATTTCAAAATAATTGTTTATATTGAATTTACATGATATATAATTATTAAGATTATCATAACTAAATATAGTATTCACATATAAAAAAATTTAAAAATTGTTATATTTTCCAAGATTATAACCTTCAAAAATGAGAAAAAATAACAAAAATAAATTTTTTGTTATATAATTGTTTAAATAAAATTTATAAACCATTAAATGCCTAAACACATAAATCTCTAAACTCCTAAATCTCGAAGCCCCTAAATACTTAAACCTTTAAACTAATAAACCTTAAATAAATTTAAATAATATATTGAAATATTAATTACAAAATAAATTATAAGTGATACAAATATAAATTAAATAATTTATTTTTCATCAAAAAAATAGGCTTATAAAAAGAAGCAAAAACTAAAAAACAAAAATTATTATTTAGTAATAAATTTTAATTTGTTTTTGAATCATTTTAGGTTTTTTAATTATATTTTAATTTATATCTATCATATTAATAAAAGCATATTAATTTATTTTTTGATAATTGATATCATATCTATTAATAAAATTGTTTATATTTAGTTTATATTATATATAATTATAATGATTATTATTACTAAATAATGTATTCACACTTTTAAAAAAATTTAAAATTATTATATTTTCAAAGGTTATAAGCCTTTGAAAATGTGAAAAAATATCAAAAATATTTTTTTTGTTATTTCATTGTTTAAATAAAACCTATAAACCACTAAATGCCTAAAAGCATAAATTGCTAAACTCTTAAATGACAAAACCTCTAAATACTTAAACCATTAAATAGGTAAACATTAATAATAATTCATAAATCTCATTTTAATTTTTATTCAGTATAATTTTAAATTTTTATTTTAATTATTTATCAGTTTATTTTTATAGAAATATTAATTACAAAATAAATTTTTAGTGAGAAACATCTAATATAAATTAAAACAATATCCCTAAATAATAAATAATAAATAATAAATAATAAATCTCATTTTTTTCATTATAATTTTAAATATTCTTTTAAATTATTTATTAGTTTATTTATATATAAATATTAATTACTAAATAAATTATGCTAGACAAAAATAATTTATATAAATTATTTTTCATCAAAAAATTATAAATAAACTTTTTAAAACAAAAAAAAATTTCAAAACAAAAAATTATTATATAGTAATATATTTTGCTTTGCTTCTGAATCATTTTAGGTTTTGTAATTATAATTCAATTGATATCTATCTTATTAATAATAGATTATTAATTTATTTTTTGATCATTATTATAATATTCATCAATAAAATTGTTTATATTGAATTTACATGATATATAATTATAAAGATTATTATAACTAAATAGTATATTTACATTTGAAAATAATTTAAAAATTATTATATTTTTAAAGGTTATCATCTTTGAAAATGATATAAAATCACAAAAAAAAATTTTGTTATTTTATTGTTTATATAAAACCTATAAACTACTAAATGCCTAAACGCTTAAATCATTAAACTCCTAAACCCCAAACCCCTTAAATACTTAAACATTTAAACCATCTTTAATGGTTTAAGTATTTATAAATAATATATAAAAATTTATCAATAAATAATAATTTATTAATTTATTTTTTGATAATTATTATATTTATATTTATATTTAGTTTATTAATATCTATCAATAAAATTGTTTATTTTTAATTTACATGATATATAATTATTAAGTTTATTATAGCTAGATATTGTATTCACATTTGAAAAAAATTTAAAAATTATTATATTTATAAAGTTTATAACCTTCAAAATTGATAAAAAATTTGAAAAATAATTTTTTTTATTTCATTATTTAGATAAAACATATAAACTACTAAATGCCTAAACACTTAAATCACTAAACTCCTAAACTCCTAAATACTTAAACCATTAAACTGGTATACCCTAAATAATTAATCATAAATCTCATTTTTATTTGTATTCATCATAATTTTAATATTCTTTTTAATTATTTATTAGTTTATTTTTATAAAAATAATAATTGCAAACTAAAATTATGTATGAGACAAATATAATTTAAATAATTTATATTCATCAAAAAAATTTATAAGCTTATAAAAAGAATCAAAAATTTAAAAATAAAAAATTATTATTTAGTAATATATTTTAATTTGATTTTGAATCATTTTAGGTTTTGCAAATATATTTTACTTAATATCTATTTATTAATAATAGTTTATTAATCTATTTTATGATTAGTATTATAATATCAATCAATAAAATTATTTATATTTAATTTACATGATATTTAATTTTTATGATTATTATAATTAATTATTGTATTAATATTTGAAAAAAATTAAAAATTATAATATTTTCAATGGTCATCACCTTGAAAATGAAAAAAAAATTTTAAAAATAATTTTTTTGTTATTAAATTACTTAAATAACAACTATAAACCACGAAATACATAAATACACAAATTACTAAACTCCTAAACCCTGATACTGCTGCACCACACACACATAGGGACGGACCACAGTACACATGTGCACATATTCTAGTCCATTTTGTTGTAGCATTTAGAGGGGCCATCAAGTTCTGGAAGGAGCCAGAAGTATGGGCCACCAGCTCATAGAGGGCCCCACTAGCAAGCTGGGATGATAACATTCAGACAAACGACGAGACCGAGCAAAGTTGTCGGGAGTAAACCCAGGAGTAGCTAGGAGTGGGTCCCACTATCCATATCAGGCAGCATAGATGGCCACTCAACCATCACCCAACAGGAGTAGCAGGTAATCCATGATTAATTGGAGTGCTGAAAAAATCCGAAGCAACACCAAGCAGGGCCAGTAAGCAATGGAGTCCAGACCAGCCACACAGGAGCGAAAGATTCAAACTTGTAGTTAATGTTTGTAGTCTTATTTGTATTTTGGACTTTGTATGCACCATGTACTTGTAGAGATCGATCATGACATACTTACACACATAATCTTGTCTGTTATCTATGTAGCATACAATTAGGGCAACTAGACCCATGAGTATCTCTAAGTGGGGCCCACTAATGCATTTTGTAAATACACATTAGGCGATGCTACACTTTCGGGAGCAGAAGACCCATCTTTATAGCATTTTGTAATTTTACTTGTATTGTAGCTTGGTTGTACACGTAGATTATTAGACTATTAGATGGACCTCATCACACATGCACACCGATGCATGCATATTTTTTGATATTTTGTCGGTGCAACATAAAGCCACATCTTGGAACTCGAGGAAGATCATTCTAACCCAATAGATAGTCTTTTGAGGATCATTGGAGGAAAAGAATGTGGAATTCAGAGTTGAGAATGAATTGACAAAGTGCCGTAGATATGGACTCGTGGATTTATGGGTATTCAGTTTTACATGTATTCCATTACATAGCAATGACATAGGCAAATGCTTGATGTTGCATGTCACACACATGCACAATCTTATATTTCCATAGTTTTAATATTGTGCATCATTCAGGTTCCTCCATAATGCTTTGACAAATCCGAATGGAAAGGACGTAGTGCACATAATGACTCAATGCAAACTCTAATGTCTGGGAATGGCAGGTGATTTTAGTTGTATTCGTATGCTTGGAATTATTAGGCATTATGTTTTATTATGTATTTTATGCATAGAATCATTAAGGTGCATAGGATTTGTGGGCTGGCCTAAATTAGTCAACTTTTTAGTCTCTTGTAAGTTGTGTGCCTAAATGACAAATAAAGTGTTTATTTTCCAAAAAAAAAACAAAAAAAAACCATAACTTCTAAACTTTAAATCCTAAACCTTAAACCATGAACTATAACCTTAATCCATAAACCTTAAATCCTAAATCTCATGTTTTGCACTTTTATAATCAAATGACTAAGTGTTAAATTTTAATTGAAATTTACAACTTTTAGGAATGTCACAGATTTTAGTTTTTGTATATTGTAACACAAAGTCATGACTCAAGGGGTGAGTTATGGATTCATTCTCATTCTTGATTTAGATTATTGTAGCATTAGCAATGGTCATGATTTTATATTTTGTCTCTAGAACAAAAAATCATATCGATGAGAATATGTCATAACTTGTGTCTCTCTCTTGAACATATTGTTATTGCACTAAGAATGATCATGAATAAATATTTAATCACTATAATACTGGGTCAAAGTTGCTATATATGTAATTTGTTTTTATTTAATAATGTATTTGTATAACAAAATATTTTTCTATTTTAATATTATCATGTAAGTGCGGGAAAGGAAATATTAAAAGCCTGGAGATGCAGCAATAGCACAATAACGGAGGTCCCGCTGTCCAGTCAGCGGGCCGAATTTTTTTGGAGCAAAGCCTGAACCGTTCCATGATCTGACCCGCTATGGTTAAATGAACCGATATATTTTTTAATATAAAATGATTTGTAATTTTATTTTCGGGCGACTGTTTTTGACCCGTGGAACTATTTATCATCTCTCTCTCTTGTCTCTGTACAATTTTTCACGTCTGCTCTGTGTGCTATATACTGTAAGATGTTTTTGTTTGGTTTTAATCTTAATGCATAAGCATTTTCTGGTGGATGTAGGTAGTCGTACTGAGAAACTAGCAAACCACATTAGTTCCTGTGTTTATTTCTCGCTTTTTTGATTTTGTCGTGGATACTTGCTGGATTGGTATATATATTGTTTGTTTTCTGTGTTTTTGTTGTTTCTATTTCTTAATCTCACTACCGTGGAAGCGCAATTTCCCAACAAAAGATTGGATATGACCATAGCTTGTGCATTTTATCTTTATATTGCAAAGTGATTGCACAAGGAATGATTGTAACTTTGGACATTCCTCAAGAGAAAAGTCATGACCGTAGAAATAATTAAAGCTCGAGTACTACTCTTTATAACTTTCTATTGTTAAAATTCTTGAGATTAAAAATATCACTATGGCTTTTTCCTTGATTTATGACCTCAAGTGTCAATATGCAAAACTAATATTTTGAGCAATGATTAAAACCATTTATACATTTGAATATGATTCATTTACACCTTTTTGGGTATTGTGAGCTTGTATACATAACTCATTAATATAAAAAGAAAGAAATGATACTTTTCATATCTATGAGGATATAAAAAATGGGCTTAGACATGCCAATAAAATAAATTTTTTGATTCTTGATTGAAAGAGATCCCATACTTTCCATGATCGAGATTTAGAAGTTATTGATTTAAGAATTTAGGCATTTAATGGTTTATAGGTTTTCTTCAAAGAATGAAATAACAAAAAATTTTTATTGATATTTTTTCAAATTTTCAAGGTTATAACATATGAAAATATAATAATTATAAAATTTTTTAAAAATGTGAATACAATATTTAGTAATACTAAATTTTATAACTATATATAATATAAACTAATTATAAACAATTTTATTGATAGATATTATATCAATTATCAAAAAATAAATTAATAAACTATTATTAATAAGAGAGATATAAATTAAAATATAATTAAAAAACCTAAGATGATTCAAAATCAAAGTAAAATTTATTACTAAATAATAATATTTTTTAGTTTTTGCATCATTTTATAAACTTATATGTTTTTTTGATGAAAAAAATATTATTTAAATTATATTTGTATCACTCATAATTTATTTTGTAATTAATATATCTATAAATTATTTAAATTATATTTAAGGTTTACGAGTTTAAAGGATTAAGTATTTAGGGGCTTCAAGGGTTTAGGAGTTTAGATATTTATGTATTTAGGAATTTAATGGTTTATAAGTTTTATTTAAACAATGATATAACAAAAAATTTATTTTTGTTATTTTTTCTCATTTTTGAAGTTTATAAACTTTGAAAATATAACAATTTTTAAATTTTTTTATATGTGAATACTATATTTAGGTATGATAATCTTAATAATTATATATCATGTAAATTCAATATAAACAATTATATTGAAATATATAATATTAATGATCAAAAAATAAATTAATTCTCTATTATTAATAAGATCGATATTATTTTAAAAGTAAATTATTTAAATTATATTTGTCTTCCTCATAATTTATTTTTAATTTATAATTCAATAAAAATAAACTAATAAATAATTAAAATGAATATTTAAAATTATAATGAATACAAATAAAATAGAGATTCATTATTTATTATTCAGGATATACTAGTTAAATGGTCTAGGTATTTATGTGTTTTGGGGTTTAATGATTTAAGTGTTTAGTCTTTAAGTGATTTATTGTTTTTATTTAAAGAATAAAAAAATAAATAATTTAATTTTTTGAAGGTTATAACCTTTGAAAATATAATAATTTTTAATTTTATTTAAATGTGAATATAATATTCAGTAATAATATTCTTAATAATTATATATAACGTAAACTCAATATAAATAATTTTATTAATAGATTTTATAATAATGATCAATAAAAAATTAATAAACTATTATTAATAAGAAAGATATATATTAAAATTTAATTGCAAAATCTAAAATGATTCAAAATAAAAATAAAATATATTACTAAATAATACATTTTTGTTTTTAAGATTTTTCCTTTTTTTAATAAGGATATATATTTTTTTTGATGAAAAATAAATTATTTAAATTAGATCTGTCTAACTAATAATTTAATTTGTAATTAATAATTTTATAAAAATAAACATATAAATAATTAAAATAAAAATTTAAAATTATACTTAATAAAAATTAAATTGAGATTTATTATTTTATATTAATGTACACATGTTTAATGGTTTAATAATTTAGAGGTTTTGTCGTTTAGAAGTTTAGCAATTAATGTTTTTAGGCATTTAGTGGTTTATAGGTTTTATTTAAACAATAAAATAACAAAAACAAATTTGTAATTTTTTCTCATTTTCACAGGTTATAACTTTTGAAGATATAATAATATTAAAATCTTTTGAAATGTGAATACAATATTTAGTTATTTTAATATTATTAATTATATATCATATAAATTCAATATAAACAATTTTATTGATTGATAATATAATAATGATCAAAAATTAAATTAATAAACTATTAATAATAAGATAGATATTAATTAAAAAATATTTACAATACCCAAATCGTTTCAATATTAAACTATAATAAATTACTGTATAATAATTTTTAATTTTTATATTTTTACTTCATTTACAAGCGTATATATATTTTTTGATTAAAAATAAATTATTAAAATTATATTTGTCACGCTCATAATTTATTTTATAATAAATATTTTATAAAAATAAATTAATAAATAATTAAATCAATATTTAAAATTATTATAAATAAAATAAAAAATAAATTTATTAATTATTAAGTAGTATATAGTAGTTTAATGGTTTATGTATTTAGGCATTATGAGGTTTAGGAGTTTACTGATTTAACTATGTATGGATTTAGTGGTTTATAGGTTTTATTAAAAAAATAAAATAATAAAAATTTTTTTTTATTATTTTTAGATATTTTAAAAGGTTATAACCTTTGAAAAATATAATAATTTTTAAATTTTCTTTAAAATATGAATACAATATTTAATTATAATAATCATTATATTTATATATCATATAAATTCAAATTAAATAATTGTATTGATAAATATTCTAATAATGATCAAAAAATAAATTAATAATATATTATTAATAAGATAGATATCTATTAAAATATAATTACAAAACCTAAAATGATTCAGAAGAAAAGCAAAATATATTAGTATATAATAACTTTTTGTTTTGAACTTTTTTTTTCTTTTAAAAAGTTTATCAATAATTTTTTGATGAAAAATAATTTATATAAATTATATTTGTCTAACTCAATTTTTTTTGTAATTAATATTTATATATAATTAAACAAATAAATAATTAAAATGAATATTTAAAATTATAATGAAAAAAAATGAGATTTATTATTTATTATTTAGGGATACTCGTTTAATTTAAATTATATCTGTCTCACTAATAATTTATTTTGTAATTAATATTTCTATAAAATAAACTGATAAATAATTAAAATAAAAAATTTAAAATTATACTGAATAAAAATTAAAATGAGATTTATGATTTATTATTAATGTATACCAGTTTAATAATTTAAGTATTTAGAGTTTTTGTCATTAGGAGTTTAGCGATTTATGTTTTTAGGCTTTTAGTGGTTTATATGTTTTATTTAAAAAAATAAAATAACAAAAAAAATTTTAATAATTTTTTATCATTTTCATAGGTTCTAAAATTCGAAAATATAATAATATTTAAAATTTTTTTAAATTTCAATACAATATTTTGTTATAATAATATTAATAATTATATATCATATAAATTCAATATAAATAATTTTATTGATAGATATTATAATAATGATCAAAAATTAAATTTATCAACTATTAATATTAAGATAGATATTAATTAAAAAATATTTACAAAACCCAAATTGATTCAAAATTAAAGTAACTTATATTACTTGATAATAATTTTTAATTTTTAAATTTATACTTATTTTATAAGCATATATTTTTATTAGATAAATAATATATTATTTAAATTATATTTGTCCCACTCATAATTTATTTCATAATATATATTTCTAAATAAATACACTAATAAATAATTAAATTGAATAATTAAAAAAATAATAATTAGCAATAAAAAATAGATTTATTAATTATTAAGAAGTATTTAGCAGTTTAATGGTTTATGTATTTAAGCATTACAGGGTTTAGGAGTTTACTAATTTAACTTTATATGCATTTTGTAGGGCTGCTCACGGGACTCGAAGATCTGTGACCCGACCCGAAGCCTTGTCCCGAAAGAATCGGGACTGAGAAAATCGGTTGACTTTGACTTTTCCTATCACATTATGTCACATAATTTTTCTTTTGGGATTGTTCCGCATCTTAAGCAATATCATTCCCGAGAACAATCCCGTCCTAAAAAACCTATACTAGAACCAGGAATATATATATATATATATAACATGAAGATTCCACCAATTCTGCTACAGCCCATCCAATTCTGACGCACCTATTGCTGTTCCGATGAGTTCCAGGCCACCTCACGCCGTTCCATCCGTGTACAATAAGGTCCAGCCCTTCTCCATCGCACTCCTAGTTTGCCTCCACCGTGTCTCAGATGCTACCAGCTGTTTAGTTTGTTTTTCTGACGAGAATTGAGTGATTAATTATTATTATTATGTGTCTCAGTCAGTTTTGTTGAGTATTGGTTGTGGTGTTGTGGTTGGGCCCCATGAGTGGGTTGAATGTGTTATAATCAGTTTTGTAGAGCTTGCTTGTTTGAAATATTTATATGTATTTATGCTTAACATATCATATTAATTAATGGCAATGCAGATTGCACAATCCAGCGATAAACTAAAAATATAATAAATTGAAGATGATCACATCTCAAATGATCAAAATACTGGTAAATCCAATCATCTTCATTTCAAGAACCCTCCTATTATTACGGCAGGTTCTTCAATTCCAATTGTAAAAGAAAGTCAAGGTAGATCTGAATTTCAAGCACATAAAAAGTATAAGTCTACTGTTTGGGAAACTTATGAGATATTAGTTGATTTAGAGGGAAATGAAACTGGTTGGGCAACTTGTATATGGTGTAGGAAAGAATACTTGGAAAAAAGTGATCAAGGTACTTCGGGTTTATGGAAATACGTGAGAAAGACTTGTAGGAAAATTCCACACAAAAAAGAATTAATAGAATCTCACAAAGGTAAAGACAAGTCACAATCTTTTTTGAGTTTCACTAAAGGTACTACTTTAGAGGATAACAAATTAACTTGTTGGCAATTTGATCAACAACTAGTTTGAAAGGCTTTGGTTAAAATGATCATAAAAGATGAATTGCCTTTTGGTTTTGTTGAGAGGGATGTGTTTAAGGAGTTTAGTGAAGTTAGTGTGCCTCAATTTAAAATTTCATTTAGGCACTCTATACTGAGGGATATTTTTTCATTGTTTGTGAAGGAAAAAAATAAATTATTTGATAACATATCATCTCATTGTTGTTGAATTTCATTGACTACCGACACTTGGAATAGCATTCAAAATTTCTCTTATATATGTTTGACTGTTCATTTCATTGACTCTCAATGGAATATGCACAAAAGGCTTTTGAACTTTTGTGTAATTAAAAGTCATTCTGGAGTTAATATTAGAAATTCTATTGAGTTTTGCATGAATGAATGGGGTTTGAGAAAGTTGATGTTCATTGCTGTTAACAATGCATCAAATAATGATGTTGCAGTTGAACAATGGAAAAAAAGGCTTGAGAAGAAAAGTGGTGTACTTTTGAGAGGCGAGCATTTTCATATGAGATGTTGTGCTCGTACTTAATTGTCAGAGATGGCATTGCAGTAGTTGAGGGTGCTATTCAAAAAATTAGAGGTGTGGTGAAATATGTGAGGAGCAGTCCTAAAAGATTAGATATGTTTAAGTTATGTGTTGAAGAAGAAACTTGACATATGGATCTTCATTGCAATTAGACTATCCTACAAGATGGAATTCAACTTATTTGATACTACAAACAAATATAAAATATCAAAAATAATTTGATAAGTTGGAGGACAAAGAAAAAAGGTTTTTGAAGGAGTTTGGTTCAAACGTTCCAACTGAGAGAGACGGAAGAAGAGCCAAAATTTTGGCTCGTTTCTTGAAAACATTTTATGAGGTAACTTCTAAATTTTCTGGCTAATAATATTCTACCTCTAGTGTTTATTTTCTTGAGATTATTCGAATTTTGAAAAAAATTGTGCTTTGTGAAAATAGTAGAGATACAGAGGTGTCTGAAATGGGTATGAAAATGAGGCATAAATTCAAAAAATATTGGGGTTCTCTTCAATCAACAAATATTATGCTTTTTATAGCAGTAGTGTTGGATCCTAGATATAAGCTCAAATATCTCAATGTTAAGTACACTTAGCATTATGGTGAGGAATTAGCTAATATTTTGGTTAAAAAAGTTATAAATGCTTTAAATGAGATGATAGATAATTATAAAGATTTAAATGAAGATGAATCAAAAGAAGATGATTTCTCTTCTACTGTGTTGAATAAAAATGATGATTTCTTTGATGGTAGTGATACTTATGTTGATGATTTTTTTTGTTGAATTGGAGAAAGAACACGAAGTTGCAGCTTTGGAAGAGTTGGATAGGTACTTGGAGGACAAACTTGAAAAAAATAGAATCGATTTTGATCTTCTAAACTGGTGGAAGGTAAATGAGGTTAGGTATCCTTCTTTGGCAAATGTTGCAAGGGATGTATTTGCTATCCAAGCATCTATTGTGGCCTACAAATCTACATTTAGCACTGTGGGAGAACTTTAGATAAATTTTGGAGTTCTTTAACACCTATTATAGCTAAAGTTCTTATATGTCTATAAGATTGGTTAAGAAGCTCAAACAAACCTATTTAAATTGAAGAATTAGTTCATGACCTTGATGATATTGAATCAGGTTAGTATAAAATCTTTTAAATTTTAAATTCACTTTTACTTATTATATTCATTCAATTTAATAAAAATATGGTTCAATTACAATTTTCATAGGGGTCACAAGATCCAAATATTCTTCCAACTATAGTTGGCCTACTAAAATTGGAATGGGTGTATTAAATTTTATAAGGTAATATTTTGTTTATTTATTACTCTTTCATCTTACAAATTAATGTCTACATGATTAACACGTTTTCATCTTTGGTTGTCCTTCTACAGTGGAGGAAGAAAAGGGAGGAGTTTTAGAAGAGATAATTAATTGGGTTTAGATTTTGGTTGTTGTCCCGGGATGGACCATTGAAATGATTATTATCATGGTTGTTATTAGTTGTATTTTTTTGGTTATATTAAGTTGCCTAATTTTAGCAATTACTTAAGTAGTAATTGCTGCTACCAATGCTTGTGGTCATCTTTAGCTATTCCTCAATATCTTAAGTAATTATTTAAAAAATGTAGTATTGCTATTATGGTTAAATTTCACTCGACTGAACAAAGCCAACTTGTGACAAAACAAAGAACAATATTAAGCACACAACTCGGTCCCGTTCTATTTAACATTTCTATCCTTTTCTTCACATCAAAGCTTTTGACAAGGTAATGGAACTCATTTATGGTATTCAGCCTATTTGACAAAACAAAATTGGCCCAATTTGAGTTTGAAAGATACATAACTTAGGAATGATTAAAGGTACAACAAAACGTTTCGACATGAACTAACTTGGCCGGTTTGAAGAAAATAAATCGGAAAAAATGTCCGAACTCCGTTCCAGTCCCGGAACCATTTTATCCTACCGAAAATCCCCGATCTCTGTCCCATCCTGTCCTGATATTTTTAACCTATGGGACGGGTCTGGATATTCAAAAAAAAATCTCCAAACTATGAGAAGGGACTGGAGATTTGTAATCCCCATCCCATCCCAACCCATGAGCACCCCTAGCATTGAGTGGTTTATAGGTTTTATTTAAAAAATAAAATAACAAAAAATTTATTTTTATTATTTTTTCATATTTTCAAAGGTTATAACCTTTGAAAATATAACAATTTTTAAATTTTTTTCAGATGTGAATACAATAATTATTTATTCTAATCATTATATTTATATATTATATAAATTCAATATAAACAATTTTATTGATAAATATTCTAATAATAATCAAACAATAAATTAATAATCCATTAATAATAAGACAGGTATTAATTAAAAAAATAATTACAAAACTTAATATGATTCAGAAGCAAATAAAAATAAATTACTTTATAATAATTATTTGTTTTTGAATTTTTTTTCTTTTAATAAGTTTATCTATATTTTTTTTGATGAAAAATAATTTATATAAATTATATTTGTCTAACTGATAATTTATTTTATAATTAATATTTATATATAAATAAACAAATAAATAATTAAATTGAATATTTAAAACTATAATAAAAAAATGAGATTTATTATTTAATATTTTTTATTTATTATTTAGGGATACCGGTTTAATTTATATTAGATCCGTCTCTCTAATAATTTATTTTGTAATTAATATTTCTATAAAAATAAATTGATAAATAATTAAAATAAAAATTTAAAATTATACTCAATAAAAATTAAAATGAGATTTACGATTTATTATTAATGTATACCAATTTAATAGTTCGAGTATTTAGAGTTTTGTAGTTGAAGTTTACCGATTTATGTTTTTAGTCTTTTAGTCGTTTATAGGTTTTATATAAAAAAATAAAATAAAAATAAATTCTCGATAATTTGTTATCATTTTCACAGGTTATAACCTTTGAAAATATAATAATATTTACAATTTTTAAAAATGTGAATACAATATTTAGTTATAATAATATTAATACTTATATATCATATAAATTCAATATAAAAAATTTTATTAATAGACAATATAATAATGATCATAAATTAAATTAATAAACTATTAATAAAAAGATAGATATTAATTAAAAAATATTTACAAAACACAAATTGATTCAAAATTAAAGTAAAATATATTACTGGATAATAATTTTAAATTTTTAAATTTTTACTTTTTTTAGAACTCTATTTTTTTTATTAAAAATAAATTAATTAAATTATATTAATCACACTCATACTTTATTTTGTAATAAATATTTCAATAAAAATAAACTAATAAATAATTAAAATAAATATTTAAAATTATAATAAATAGAAATAAAAATTAGATTTATTAATTATTAAGTAGTATATAGCAGTTTAATGGTTTTTGTATTTAGGCATTACGGGGTTTAGGAGTTTACTGATTTAACTATGTATGCATTTAGTTGTTTTTAGGTTTTATTTAAGAAAAAAATTAAAAAAAAATTATTTTTATTATTTTTTGATATTTTCAAAGTTATAACCTTTGAAAATATAATAATTTTTAAATTTTTTTCAAAAGTGAATAAATATTTATTTATAATAATCTTAATTATTATATATCATATAAATTCAATATAAACAATTTTATTGATAGATATTCTAATAATTATCAAAAAATAAATTTAAAATCTATTATGAATAAGATTTATATTACTTAAAATATAATATCAAAACCTAAAATGATTCAAAAGCAAAGCAAAATATATTACTTAATAATAATTATTTGTTTTAAAATTTTTATTCTTTTTATAGGCTTATTTATTTTTTGTTGAAAAATAATTTTTATAAATTATAATTTAACTCATAATTTATTTTATAATTAATATAAATATATAATTAAAAAACTAAACAATCAAAATGAATTTTTAAATTAAAATGAATACAAATAAAAATGAGATTTATTAATTATTATTTAGGGGATACCCTTTTAAACGATTATCTATATAGGGGTATCGGGATTGCGTAGTTTAGTGATTTAAGTGTTTAGGCCATTTAGTGATTTATAGGTTTTATTTAAACAATGAAATAAAAAAAAATATTTTTTTTGTTTTTTCACATGTTCAAAGGTTATAATCTTTGAAAATATAATAATTTTAAAATTTTTTTCAAAAGTGAATACAATAATTAGTTATAATAATTATTAAATTTATATATTATATAAATTAAATATAAATATTTTTGTTGATAAATATTCTAATAATGATCAAAAAATAAATTAATAATATATTATTAATAAGTTAGATATCAATTAAAATATAATTTCAAAACTTAAAATGATTCAGAAACAAAGTAAAATATATTACTATATAATAATTTTTTGTTTTAAATATTTTTCTTCTTTTAATAAGTTTATCTATATTTTTGTGTTGAAAAATAATTTATATAAATTATATATTTCTAATTTATAATTTAATTTGTATTTAATATTTATATAAAAATAAACAAATAAATAATTAAAATGAATATTTAAAAATTTTAAAAATTTTTATATTTTTAAAAATTTTAAAAATTATTACTAAATAATACTTTTTTTTTGTTTATGTATCATTTTATAAGCTTATATTTTTTTTGATGAAAAATATATTTTTTAAATTATATTTGTCACTCATTATTTATTTTGTAATTAATATTTGTATAAATTATTTAAATTATTTTTAAGGTTTACGAGTTTAAAGGTTTAGGTATTTAGGGGCTTTGGGGTTTAAAAGTTTAGACATTTATATATTTAGGCATTTAATGGTTTATAAGTTTTATTTAAACAATGATATAACAAAAAATTTATTTTTGTTATTTTTTCTCATTTTTGAAGGTTATAACCTTTGAAAATATAACAATTTTTAAATTTTTTTTATATGTGAATACTATATTTAGTTATGATAATCTTAATAATTATATATCATGTAAATTCAATATAAACAATTATTTTGATATAAATCATAATAATGATCATACAAAAAATTAATAAACAATTAATAAGAAGATAAATATTTTTAAAAAATATTTACAAAACCTAAAATGATTCAAAATCAAAGTGAAATATTTTACTTAATATTAATTTTAAATTTTTAAATTTTTGTATCCATTTATAAACTTATATTTTTTTTGATGAAAAATAAATTATTTAAATTATATTTGTCTAACTATTAATTTATTTTTAAATTTATATTTCTATAAAAATAACTAATAAATACTTAAAATGTATATATCAAATTATAATGAATACTAATAAAAATGAGATTTATTATTTATTATTTAGGGTATACCTATTTAATGGTTAAGTTTTTTGTGGTTTTAGTGTTAATGAGTTTAATTGATTTATATGTTTACACATTTAGGTGTTTATATGTTTCATTTAATCAATAAAATAACAAAAAATTTATTTTTATGAATTTTCAGTGATTTTCAAAGGTTAAAACCTTTGAAAATATAATAATTTTTTAATAGTTCTAAAATATGAATACAATACTTAGTTATAATAATCTTAATAATTATATTTCATGTAAATTCAATATAAAAAATTTTATTAATATATATTATTTTGATAATCAAAAAATAAATTAATAAACTATTATTAATAAGACAGATATTAATTAAAATATATTTGTAGAATCCAAAATAATTCAAAATCAAAGTAAATTATATTACTAAGTAAAATATTAAATTTTTGAAATTTTGTTTATTTTTATAAGCTTATATTTTTTTTCATAAAAAATAATTTATTTAAATTATATATGTCTCACTCATTATTTATTTTGTAATTAATATTTCTATAAAAATAAACTAAAAAATAATTAAAATGAATATTAAAAATTATAATGAATACAAATAAAAATTAGATTTATTATTTATTATTTAGGTTATATAGGGTTAATGGTTTAAGTATTTAGGGGGTTTTGGGGTTAGGAGTCTAGAGATTTAAATGTTTAGGCCTTTAGTGGTTTATAAGTTTTATTTTAATAAAAAAAATAATAAAAATTACTTTTGTGATTTTTTATCATTTTTGAAGGTTATAACCTTAGAAAATATAATAATTTTAAATTTTTTTCAAATGTAAATATAATATTTAGTTATAATAACTTAATAATTATAAGACATTTTAATTGAATATAAGTAATTTTATTGTTCGATATTATAAAAATGATCAAATAATAAATTAATAAACTATTATTAATAAGATTGATCGTAATTAAAATATAATTACGAAACCTATATATAATGATTCAAAATCAAAGTAAAATATATTACTAAATAATAATTTTTTGTTTTAAAATTTTTTCTTCTTTATATAAGCTTTTTTTTGATTAAAAATAAATTATTAAAATTATGTCACACTCATTATTTATTTTGTGATTAATATTTCTATAAAAAATAAACGAATAAATAATTAAATTGAATATTTAAAATTATAATGAATACAAATTAAATGTGATTTATGATTTATTATATGTGGTATACCGGTTTAATGGTTTGATTATTTAGGAGTTTATCAATTTATGTATTTAGGTATTTAGTGGTTTATAGGTTTTATTTATATAATAAAAATTTAAAATTCTATTTTTGATTTTTTTTGATTTTCAAAGGTTATAAACTTTGAAAATAAATTAATTTTTAAAATTTTTTGAAATGTGAAT
>JAREIK010001335.1:0-19699 GCA_029783825.1 Sapria himalayana | reverse complement strand
CTTATATAGGTATACCATAAAAATAAATTTCCAATGTTTTATTTTTAGAGTTTAATTTCAAAGTTTATAACCTTTGAAAATCACGAAAATTCATAAAAATAAATTTTTTGTTATTTCATTGATTAAATAAAACCTATAAACACCTAAATGTGTAACATATAAATCAAAAAACTCATTAACTCCAAAACCACAATAAAATTAAACCATTAAATAGGTATACCCTAAATAATTAATCATAAATCTCATTTTATTATTAGTATTCATTATAATTTTATATATATATTTTAATTATTTATTAGTTTATTTTTATAGAAATATAAATTAAAAAATAAATTAATACTGAGGCAACTATAATTTAAATAATTTATTTTTCTTCAAAAAATATATAATCTTATAAATGGATACAAAAATTTAAAAATTTAAAATTTATATTTAATAAAAAATTTCACTTTGATTTTGAAATATTTTAGGTTTTGTAAATATTTTTTAAATAATATTTACCTTATTAATAATTGTTTATTAATCTTTTGTATGATCTTTATTATAATATATATCAATATAATTGTTTATATTAAATTTACATGATATATAATTATTAAGATTATCATAACTAAATATAGTATTCACATTTAAAAAAAATTTAAAAATTGTTATAGTTTCAATGGTTATATCCTTCAAAAATGAGAACAAACAACAAAAAAAAATTTTTGTTATTTTATTTTTTAAATAAAACCGATAAACTACTAAATGCCTAAACACTTAAATCACTAAATTCTTAAATCCCAAAACTCCTAAATATACAATCTTTTAAACCTATATATTTTATCTTATTAATAATAGTTTTATTTAATATCTATCTTATTAGTATATTTTAATTTGATTTTGAATCATTTTAGGTTTTGCAAATAAATTTTATTTAATATCTATCTTATTAATAATAGTTTATTAATATATTTTATTATCATCATCATAATATCTATAAAAAAAATTATTTATATTGAATATACATAATATATAATTATTTAGATTATTATAACAAAATAATATTTTCACAATTTAAATAAATTTAAAAATTATTAAGTTTTCAAAGGTTATAACCTTCGAAAAAAAAAATAAAATAATAAATTTTTTGTAATTAGATTTTTTAAATAAAATGTATAAACCACAAAATACCTAAATTCTTAATGACTAAACTCCTAAACCCCAAAGCCCATAAATACATAAGTTTTTAAATTAATATACTCTAAATAATAAATAATAAATCTCATTTTTATTAGTATTCATTATAATTTTAAATATTCATTTTAATTATTTATCAGTTAATTTTTATTGAAATATTACTTTCAAAATAAATTATTAGTGAGACGGATATAATTTAAATAATTTATTTTTCAAAAAAAAAATATAAGATTATAAAAAGAGGCAAATATTTTAAAACAAAATATTATTATTTAGTAATTTATTTTAATTTAATTTTGAATAATTCTAGATTTTGCAATTATTTTTTAATTTATATCATTCTAATTAATAATAGTTTATTAATTTATTTATTGATCATTATTATAATATCTATTAATAAAATTATTTATATTGATTTTACATTATATATAATTATCAAGAATATTATAACTAAATAGTCTATTTACATTTAAAAAAAAATTAAAAATTATTATATTTTCAAAGGTTTTAACCTTCAAAAATTAGATAAAATCACCAAAGGCATAAAAACTTAAATGACTAAACCCCAAAACACCTAAATACTTAAACCATTAAACCTGTATATCCTGAATAATAAATAATAAATCTCAATTTTATTTGTGTTCATTATAATTTTAAATAATTATTTTAATTATGTATTAGTTTATTATCATAGAATTATGAATTACAAAATAAATTATGAGTAAGACAAATTAATTTAAATAATTTATTTATAATGACAAAAATATAAAGTTATAAAAACAGCAAAACATTAAAAATATTATTATTAAGTAATATATTTTACTTTGAATTTTAATAAATTTACATTTTACAAATATATTTTAAATAATATCTATCTTATTAATAATAGTTTATTAATTTTTTTTTGATCATTATTATAATATCTAGCAATCTAATTATTTATATTGAATTTAAATGACTTATAATTATTAAGATTATTATAACTAAATATTATATTTACATTTGAAAAAAATTTAAAAATTATTATATTTTCAATGGTTATAACCTTCAAAAATTAAAAAAATAATAAAAATAAATTTTTGTTATTTCATTTTTTAAATAAAACTTATAAACCACTAAATGCCAAAACACTTAAACCTCTAACCTCTTAAACACAAAGCCCCTAAATACTTAAACCTTATTTATAATAGATTATTAATTTATTTTTTGATCATTATTAGAATATTTATCTATAAAATTGTTTATATTGAATTTATATGATATATAAATATAATGATTATTATAACTAAATATTGAATTCAATTTTATAAAAAATTAAAAAATTATTATATTTTCAAAGGTTATAACCTTTAAAAATATCAAAAAATAATAAAAATATATATTTTGTTATTTAAATTTTTAAATAACACCTATAAACCACTAAATGCATACACAGTTAAATCAGTAAACTCCTAAGGCCCGTAATACCTAAATACATAAACCATTAAACCGTTATATGATACTTAATAATTAAGAAATCTAATTTTTATTTTAATTTATTATTATTTTAAATATTCATTTTAATTATTTATAGTTTAATTTTTTAGAAATATTATTTACAAAATATATTATGAATGAGACAAATACAATTTAAATAATTTAATTTTAATCAAAAAAAATATTTATGTTTATAAAAGAAGTAAAAATTTAAAAATTAAAAATTATTATCCAGAAATATTCTTTACTTGAATTTTGAATCGATTTGGGGTTTGTAAATATTTTTTAATTAATATCAATTTTATTAATAATGGTTTATTAATTTAATTTTTGATCATTATTATAATATCTATCATTAAAATTGTTTATATTGAATTTATATGATATATAATTATTAAATTTATTATAACTAAATATTATGTATTCACATTTGAAAAACTTTTAAATATTATTATACTTTCAAATGTTATAACCATTTAAAATGACAAAAAATTACAAATTTTTTTTTGTTATTTTTTTGTTTAAATAAAACCTATAAACCACGAAATGCCTAAAAACATAAATTGCTAAACTCCTAAACGAAAAAACCTCCAAATACATAAATCAGTAAATATGTGTACATTAATAAATAATCATAAATCTCAATTTAATTTTTATTAAGTATAGTTTTAAATTTTTATTTTAATTATTTATCAGTTTATTTTTATAGAAATATTAATTAAAAAATAAATTATTACTGAGACAGATCTAATTTAAATAATTTATTTTTCATCAAAAAATATATATATCCTAATAAAATGAGGCAGAATTTTAAAAACAAAAATTTATTAATTAGTAATATATTTTATTTTGATTTTGAATCATTTTAGATTTTGTAATTATATTTTAATTTATATCATTCTTATTAATAATACTTTATTAATTTTTTATTGATAATTATTATAATATGTATTAATAAAATTATTTATTATGAGTTTACATTATATATAATTATTAAGATTATTATAACTAAATATTATATTCACATTTTAAAAAAAATTAAAAATTATTATATTTTCAAAGGTTATAATCTTCAAAAATTAAAAAAAAATCAAAAAATTACATTTTTTATTTTTTCATTCTTTAAATAAAAACTTAAATCATTTACGGCCTAAATACATAAATCACTAAACCCCAAAACACCTAAATACTTAAACCATTAAACTAGTATATCCAGAATAATAAATAATAAATCTCTATTTTATTTGTATTCATTATAGTTTCAAATATTCATTTTCATTATTTAATAGTTTATTTTTATAGAATTATAAATTAAAAATAAATTACACGGAAGACAAATATAATTTAAATAATTTACTTTTAATAACAAAAAATATAAACTTATACAAATAAGCAAAACATCAAAGAAAGTATTAATTTGTAATATATTTTACTTTGATTTTGAATAAATTTACGTTTTGCAAATATATTAAATATAATATCTATCTTATTAATAATATTTTATTAATTTATTTTTGATCATTAATATAATATATTTCAAAATAATTGTTTATATTGAATTTACATGATATATAATTATTAAGATTATCATAACTAAATATAGTATTCACATATAAAAAAAATTTAAAAATTGTTATATTTTCCAAGATTATAACCTTCAAAAATAAGAAAAAATAACAAAAATATATTTTTTGTTATATAATTGTTTAAATAAAATTTATAAACCATTAAATGCCTAAACACATAAATCTCTAAACTCCTAACTCTCGAAGCCCCTAAATACTTAAACCTTTAAACTAATAAACCTTAAATAAATTTAAATAATATATTGAAATATTAATTACAAAATAAATTATAAGTTATACAAATATAAATTAAATAATGTATTTTTCATCAAAAAAAAGGCTTATAAAAAGAAGCAAAAACTAAAAAACAAAAATTATTATTTAGTAATAAATTTTAATTTGCTTTTGAATCATTTTATGTTTTTTAATTATATTTTAATTTATATCTATCATATTAATAAAAGCATATTAATTTAATTTTTGATAATTGATATCATATCTATCAATAAAATTGTTTATATTTAGTTTATATTATATATAATTATAATGATTATTATTACTAAATAATGTATTCACACTTTTAAAAAAATTTAAAATTATTTTATTTTCAAAGGTTATAAGCCTTTGAAAATGTGAAAAAATATCAAAAATATTTTTTTTGTTATTTCATTATTTAAATAAAACCTATAAACCACTAAATGCCTAAAAGCATAAATTGCTAAACTCTTAAATGACAAAACCTCTAAATACTTAAACCATTAAATAGGTAAACATTAATAATAATTCATAAATCTCATTTTAATTTTTATTCAGTATAATTTTAAATTTTTATTTTAATTATTTATTAGTTTATTTTTATAGAAATATTAATTACAAAATAAATTTTTAGTGAGAAACATCTAATATAAATTAAAACAATATCCCTAAATAATAAATAATAAATAATAAATCTCATTTTTTTCATTATAATTTTAAATATTCTTTTAAATTATTTATTAGTTTATTTATATATAAATATTAATTACTAAATAAATTATGCTAGACAAAAATAATTTATATAAATTATTTTTCATCAAAAAATTATAAATAAACTTTTTAAAACAAAAAAAAATTTCAAAACAAAAAATTATTATATAGTAATATATTTTGCTTTGCTTCTGAATCATTTTAGGTTTTGTAATTATAATTCAATTGATATCTATATTATTAATAATAGATTATTAATTTATTTTTTGATCATTATTATAATATTCATCAATAAAATTGTTTATATTGAATTTACATGATATATAATTATAAAGATTATTATAACTAAATAGTATATTTACATTTGAAAGTAATTTAAAAATTATTATATTTTTAAAGGTTATCATCTTTGAAAATGATATAAAATCACAAAAAAAAATTTTTGTTATTTTATTGTTTATATAAAACCTATAAACTACTAAATGCCTAAACACTTAAATCATTAAACTCCTAAACCCCAAACCCCTTAAATACTTAAACATTTAAACCATCTTTAATGGTTTAAGTATTTATAAATAATATATAAAAATTTATCAATAAATAATAATTTATTAATTTATTTTTTGATAATTATTATATTTATATTTATATTTAGTTTATTAATATCTATCAATAAAATTGTTTATTTTTAATTTACATGATATATAATTATTAAGTTTATCATAGCTAAATATTGTATTCACATTTAATAAAAATTTAAAAATTATGATATTTATAAAGGTGATGACCATTAAACTGGCATACCCTAAATAATTAATCATAAATCTCATTTTTATTTGTATTCATCATAATTTTAATATTCTTTTTAATTATTTATTAGTTTATTTTTATAAAAATATTAATTGCAAAATAAAATTATGAATGAGACAAATATAATTTAAATAATTTATATTCATCAAAAAAATTTATAAGCTTATAAAAAGAATCAAAAATTTAAAAATAAAAAATTATTATTTAGTAATATATTTTAATTTGATTTTGAATCATTTTAGGTTTTGCAAATATATTTTACTTAATATCTATTTATTAATAATAGTTTATTAATCTATTTTATGATTAGTATTATAATATCAATCAATAAAATTATTTATATTTAATTTACATGATATTTAATTTTTATGATTATTATAATTAATTATTGTATTAATATTTGAAAAAAATTAAAAATTATAATATTTTCAATGGTCATCACCTTGAAAATGAAAATAAAATTTAAAATTAATTTTCTTGTTATTAAATTACTTAAATAACAATTATAAACCACGAAATACATATATACACAAATTACTAAACTCCTAAACCCTGATACTACTGCACCACACACACATAGGGACGGACCACAGTACACATGTGCACATATTCTAGTCCATTTTGTTGTAGCATTTAGAGGGGCCAGCAAGTTCTGGAAGTAGCCAGAAGTATGGGCCACCAGCTTGTAGAGGGCCCCACTAGCAAGCCGGGATGATAACATTCAGACAACTGACGAGACCGAGCAAAGTTGTCGGGAGTAAACCCAGGAGTAGCTAGGAGTGGGTCCCACTAGCCCTATCAGGCAGCATAGATGGCCACTCAACCATCACCCAACAGGAGTAGCAGGTAATCCATGATTAATTGGAGTTCTGACAAAATCCGAAGCATCACCAAGCAGGGCCAGTAAGCAATGGAGTCCAGACCAGCCACACGGGAGCGAAAGATTCAAACTTGTAGTTAATGTTTGTAGTCTTATTTGTATTTTGGACTTTGTATGCAACATGTACTTGTAGAGATCGATCATGACATACTTACACACACAATCTTGTCTGTTATCAATGTAGCATGCAATGAGGGCAACTAGACCCATGAGTATCTCTAAGTGGGCCCCACTAATGCATTTTGTAAATACACATTAGGCGATGCTACACTTTCGGGAGCAGAAGACCCATCTTTATAGCATTTTGTAATTTTACTTGTATTGTAGCTTGGTTGTACGCGTAGATTATTAGACTATTAGATGGACCTCATCACACATGCACACCGATGCATGCATATTTTTTGATATTTTGTCGGTGCAACATAAAGCCACTTCTTGGACCTCGAGGAAGAGCATTCTAACCCAATAGATAGTCTTTTGAGGATCATTGGAGGAAAAGAATGTGGAATTCAGAGTTGAGAATGAATTGACAAAGTGCCGTAGATATGGACTCGTGGATTTATGGGTATTCAGTTTTACATGTATTCCATTACATAGCAATGACATAGGCAAATGCTTGATGTTGCATGTCACACACATGCACAATCTTATATTTCCATAGTTTTAATATTGTGCATCATTCAGGTTCCTTCATAATGCCTTGACAAATCCGAATGGAAAGGACGCAGTGCGCATAATGACTCAATGCAAACTCTAATGTCTGGGAATGGCAGGTGATTTTAGTTGTATTCGTATGCTTGGAATTATTAGGCATTTTGTTTTATTATGTATTTTATGCATAGAATCATTAAGGTGCATAGGATTTGTGGGCTGGCCTAAATTAGTCAACTTTTTAGTCTCTTGTAAGTTGTGTGCCTAAATGATAAATAAAGTGTTTATTTTCCAAAAAAAAAAACAAAAAAAAACCATAAACAATAACCTTAATCCATAAACCTTAAATCCTAAATCTCATATTTTGCACTTTTATAATCAAATGACTAAGTGTTAAATTTAAATAGAAATTCACAACTTTTAGGAATGTTACAGATTTATCTTTTTGTATATGTAACACAAAGTCATGACTCAAGGGGTGAGTTATGGATTGATTCTCATTCTTGATTTAGATTATTGTAGCATTAGCAATGGTCATGATTTTATATTTTGTCTCTAGAACAAAAAATCATATCGATGAGAATATGCCATAACTTGTGTCTCTCTCTTGAACATATTCTTATTGCACTAAGAATGATCATGAATAGATATTTAATCACTATAATACTGGGTCAAAGTTGCTATATATGTAATTTGTTTTTATTTAATAATGTGTTTGTATAACAAAATATTTTTCTATTTTAATATTTTCATGTAAGTGCGGGAAAAAAAATATTAAAAGCCCGGAGATGCAGCAGTAGCAGAATAACGGAGGTCCCGCTGTCCAGTCAGCGGGCCGAATTTTTTTGGATCAAAGCCTGAACCGTTCCATGATCCGACCCGCTATGGTTAAATGAACCGAGATATTTTTTAATATAAAATGATTTGTAATTTTATTTTCGGGCGACTGTTTTTGACCCGTGGAACTATTCATCGTCTCTCTCTCTTGTCTCTGTGCAATTTTTCATGACTGCTCTGTGTGCTATATACTATAAGATGTTTTTGTTTGGTTTTAATCTTAACGCATAAGCATTTTCTGGTGAATGTAGATAGTCGTACTGAGAAACTAGCGAACCACATTAGTTCCTATGTTTATTTCTCACTTTTTTGATTCTGTCGTGGATACTTGCTGGATTGGTATATATATTGTTTGTTTTCTATGTTTCTGTTGTTTCTGTTTCTTAATCTCACTACCGTGGAAGCGCAATTGCCCAACAAAAGATTGGATATGACCATAGCTTTTGCATTTTATCTTTATATTGCAAAGTGATTGCACAAGGAATGATTGTAACTTTGGACATTCCTCAAGAGAAAAAGTCATGACCGTAGAAATAATTAAAGCTCGAGTACTACTCTTTATAACTTTCTATTGTTAAAATTCTTGGGATTAAAAATATCACTATGGCTTTTTCCTTTGATTTGTGACCTCAAGTGTCAATATGCAAAACTAATATTTTGAGCAATGATTAAAACCATTTATACATTTGAATATGATTCATTTACACCTTTTTGGGTATTGTGAGCTTGTATACATAACTCATTTAATATAAAAAGAAAGAAATGATACTTTTCATATCCATGAGGATATAAAAAATGGGCTTAGACATGCCAATAAAATAAATTTTTTGATTCTTGATTGAAAGAGAGCCCATACTTTTCATGATCGAGATTTAGAAGTTATTGATTTAAGTATTTAGGAATTTAATGGTTTATAGGTTTTCTTCAAAGAATGAAATAACAAAAAATTTTTATTGATATTTTTTCAAATTTTCAAGGTTATAATATATGAAAATATAATAATTATAAAATTTTTTAAAAATGTGAATACAATATTTAGTAATACTAAATTTTATAACTATATATAATATAAACTAATTATAAACAATTTTATTGATAGATATTATATCAATTATCAAAAAATAAATTAATAAACTATTATTAATAAGAGAGATATAAATTAAAATATAATTAAAAAACCTAAAATGATTCAAAATCAAAGTAAAATTTATTACTAAATAATAATTTTTTTTAGTTTTTGCATCATTTTATAAACTTATATGTTTTTTTGATGAAAAAAATATTATTTAAATTATATTTGTATCACTCATAATTTATTTTGTAATTAATATATCTATAAATTATTTAAATTATATTTAAGGTTTATGAGTTTAAAGGATTAAGTATTTAGGGGCTTCAGGGTTTAGGAGTTTAGATATTTAAGTATTTAGGAATTTAATGGTTTATAATTTTTATTTAAACAATGATATAACAAAAAATTTATTTTTGTTATTTTTTCTCATTTTTGAAGTTTATAAACATTGAAAATATAACAATTTTTAAATTTTTTTTATATGTGAATACTATATTTAGGTATGATAATCTTAATAATTATATATCATGTAAATTCAATATAAACAATTATATTGAAATATATAATATTAATGATCAAAAAATAAATTAATTCTCTATTATTAATAAGATCGATATTATTTTAAAAGTAAATTATTTAAATTATATTTGTCTTCCTCATAATTTATTTTTAATTTATAATTCAATAAAAATAAACTAATAAATAATTAAATTGAATATTTAAAATTATAATGAATACAAATAAAATAAAGATTCATTATTTATTATTCAGGATATACTAGTTTAATGGTCTAGGTATTTATGTGTTTTGGGGTTTAATGATTTAAGTGTTTAGTCTTTAAGTGATTTATCATTTTTATTTAAAGAATGAAAAAATAAATAATTTAATTTTTTGAAGGTTATAACCTTTGAAAATATAATAATTTTTAATTTTATTTAAATGTGAATATAATATTCAGTAATAATATTCTTAATAATTATATATAACGTAAACTCAATATAAATAATTTTATTAATAGATATTATAATAATGATCAATAAAAAATTAATAAACTATTATTAATAAGAAAGATATATATTAAAATATAATTGCAAAATCTAAAATGATTCAAAATAAAAATAAAATATATTACTAAATAATACATTTTTGTTTTTAAGATTTTTCATTTTTTTTATAAGGATATATATTTTTTTTGATGAAAAATAAATTATTTAAATTAGATCTGTCTAACTAATAAATTAATTTGTAATTAATAATTTTATAAAAATAAACTTATAAATAATTAAAATAAAAATTTAAAATTATACTTAATAAAAATTAAATTAAGATTTATGATTTTTTATTAATGTAGACATGTTTAATGTTTAAGTATTTAAAGGTTTTTTGGTTTTGAGGTTTAGGAGTTTAATAATTTAAGCATTTAGGCATTTAGTAGTTTATAGGTTTTATATAAACAATAAAATAACAAAAAATTTATTTTTGTAATTTTATTTCATTTTCAAAGATGATAACCTTTAAAAATATAATAATTTTTAAATTATTTTCAAATGCAAATATAATATTTATATAATAATCTTTATATTTATATATCATGTGAATTCAATATAAACAATTTTATTTATAAATATTCTAATAATGATCAAAAAAAATATTAATAATCTATTATTAATATGATAGATATCAATTAAAATATAATTACAAAACCTAAAATGATTCAGAAGCAAAGCAAAATATATTACTATATAATAATTTTTTGTTTTGAAAATTTTTTTTCTTTTAAAAAGATAATCTATAATTTTTTGATTAAAAATAATTTATATAAATTATTTTTGTCTAGCTCAATTTATTTTGTAATTAATATTTATATATAAATAAACAAATAAATAATTAAAATGAATATTTAAAATTATAATTAAAGAAAATGAGATTTATTTTTTCTTATTTAGGGATACTATTTTAATTTAAATTAGATCTGTCTCACTATTTATTAATTAGGTAATTAATATTTCTATAAAAATAAACTGATAAATAATTTAAATAAAAATTTAAAATTATACTGAATAAAAATTAAAATGAGATTTATGAATTATAATTAATGTTTACCAGTTTAATGGTTTAAGTATTTAGAGGTTTTATCATTCATGAGTTTAGCGATTTATGTTTTTAGAATTTTAGTGGTTTATAGGTTTTATTTAAACAATGAAATAACAAAAAAATATTTTTGATATTTTTTTACATTTTCAAAGGTTATAACATTTGAAAATATTATAATTTTAAATTTGTTTAAAAATGTGAATAAAATTTTTAGTAATAATAATCATTATAATTATATATAATATAAACTAAATATAAAAAATTTTACTAATAGATATGATATCAATAATAAAAAAATAAATTAATATGTTATTATTAATATGATAGATATAAATAAAAATATAATTAAAAAACCTAAAATGATTCAAAAACAATGTAAAATTTATTTCTAAATAATAATTTTAGTTTTTTAGTTTTTTCTTCTTTTTATAAGCTTATATATTTTTTGTTGAAAAATAAATTATTTAAATTATATTTGTATCACTCATATTAAATTTTGTAATTTTTATTTCAATATATTATTTAAATTTTATTAAAGGTTTACAATTATAAAGGTTTAAGTATTTAGGGGCTTCGGGGTTTAGGAGTTTAGACATTTATGTGTTTAGGCATTTAATCGTTTATAACTTTTATTTAAACAATGATATAACAAAAAATTTATTTTTGTTATTTTTTATCAATTTTGAAGGTTATAACCTTTGAAAATATAACAATTTTTAAATTTTTTTAAATGTGAATACTATATTTAGTTTTCATAATATTAATGATTATATATCATATAAATACAATATAAATAATAATATTCATAAATATTATACTAATGATCAAAGAATAAATTAATAAACTATTATTTAAAATATATTTGCAAAACCTAAATTTATTCAAAATCAAAGTATAATAAATTACTAAATAATAATGTTTTTGATGTTTTGCTTCTTTTAATAAGTTTATATTTTTTGTTCTTAAAAGTATATAATTTAAATTATATTTGTCTTCCTCAAAATATATTTTGTAATTTATAATTCTATAAAAATAAACTAAAAAAAATTAAAATGAATATTTAAAATTATAATGAATACAAATATAAGTGAGATTTATTATTTATTATTCAGGATATACAGTCTTAATGGTTTAGGTATTTAGATGTTTTGGGGTTAGTGATTTAAGTGTTTATGCCTTTAGTGATTTATAGTTTTTATTTAAAGAATGAAAAAACAAAAAATTTAATTTTTTGTTTTTTTTTAATTTTTAAGGTTATAACCGTTAAAAATATAATAATTTTTAATTTTGTTTAAATGTGAATAGAATATTTAGTTATAATAATATTAATAATTATATATAATGTAAACTCAATATAAATAATTTTATTAATAGATATTATAATAATGATCAATAAATAATTAATAAACTATTATTAAAAAGAATGATATAAATTAAAATATAAATTAATGTATACCAGTTTAATGGCTTTGAGATTTAAAATTTTCTGAAATATGAATACAATATTTAGTTATAATATTATTAATAATCATACATCATATAAATTCAATATAAACAATTTTATTGATAGTTATTATAATAATAATCAAAAATTAAATTAATAAACTATTAATAATAAGATAGATATTCTATAAAAAATATTTATAATAGCCAAATTGATTCAAAATTAAAGTAAAATTTATTACTGAATAATAATTTTTAAATTTTACTTCTTTTATAAGCGTATATATATATATTGATTAAAAATAAATTATTTAAATTATATCTGTCTTTCTCATTATTTATTTTGTAATAAATATTTCCATAAAAATAAACTAAAAAATAATTTAATGAATATTTAAAATTATAATAAATAGAAATAAAAATTAGATTTATTAATTATTATGTATTATATAGTGCTTTAAAGGTTTATGTATTTAGGTATTATGGGGTTTAGAAGTATACTGATTTAATTGTGTATGCATTTAGTGGTTTATAGGTTTTATTTAAAAAATAAAATAACAAAAAATTTATTTTTATTATTTTTTGATATTTTCAAAGGTTATAACCTTTGAAAATACAATAATTTTAAAATTTTTTTCAAAAGTGAATTCAATATTTAGTTATAATAATCATTATATTTATATATCATATAAATTCAATATAAACAATTTTAGTGATTAAAATTCTAATAATGATCAAAAAAATAAAGTAATAATCTATTATTAATAAGATAAATATCAATTAAAATATAATTACAAAACATAAAATTATTCATAAGCAAACCAAAATATATTACTTTATAATAATTTTTTGTTTAGTAATTTTTTTTTTAAAAAGTTTATCTATATTTTTTTGATTAAAAATAATTTACATAAATTATATTTGTCTAACTCATAATTTATTTTTTTATTAATATTTATATAAAAATAAACAAATAAATAATTAAAATGAATATTTAAAATTATAAAGAAAAAAAATGAGTTTTAGTATTTATTATTTAGGGTATACTAGTTTAATTTAAATTATATCTATCTCAATAAAAATTTATTTTGTAATTAATATTTCTATAAATATTAACATATAAATAATTAAAATAAAAATTTAAAATTATACTGAATAAAAATTAAAATGAGATTTATGATTTATTATTAATGTATACCAGTTTAATTGTTTTTAGATTTAAAATTTTCTGAAATGTGAATACAATATTTAGTTATAATTTTATTAATAATTATACATAATATAAATTCAATATAAACAATTTTATTGATAGTTATTATAATAATGATCAAAAATTAAATTAATAAAATATTAATAATAAGATAGATATTAATTAAAAAATATTTACAAAACCCAAATTAATTCAAAATTAAAGTAAAATATATTAATGAATAATAATTTTTAATTTTTACATTTTACTTCTTTTATAAGCGTATATATATTTTTTGATTAAAAATAAATTATTTAAATTATTTAGTCTTACTCATAATTTATTTTCTAATAAATATTTCTATAAAAATAAACTAATACATATTTAAATAAATATTTAAAATTATAATAAATAGAAATAAAAATTAGATTTATTAATTATTATGTATTATATAGTGGTTTAATGGTTTATGTATTTAGGTATTACGGGGTTTAGAAGTATACTGATTTAATTGTGTATGCATTTATTGGTTTATTAGTTTTATTTAAAAAATAAAATAACAAAAAATTTATTTTTATTATTTTTTGATATTTTCAAAGGTTATAACCTTTGAAAATATAATAATTTTCAAATTTTTTACAAAAGCGAATTCAATATTAAGTTATAAAAATCATTATATTTATATATCATATAAATTCAATATAAACAATTTTAGTGATTAATATTCTAATAATGATCAAAAAATAAATTAATATCTATTATTAATAAAATAGATATCAATTAAAATATAATTACAAAACATAAAATTATTCATAAGCAAACCAAAATATATTACTATATAATAATTTTTTGTTTTGTAATTTTTTTTTATTTTAAAAAGTGTATCTATATTTTTTTGATTAAAAATAATTTACATAAATTATATTTGTCTAACTCATAATTTATTTTATAATTAATATTAATATAAAAATAAATAAATAAATAATTAAAATGAATATTTAAAATTATAATGAAAAAAATGAGATTTATTATTTATTATTTAGGGTATACCGGTTTAATTTTAATTATATCTGTCTCACTAATAATTTATTTTGTAATTAATATTTCTATAAAAATAAACTGATAAATAATTAAAATAAAAATTTAAAATTATACTGAATAAAAATTAATATGAGATTTATGATTTATTATTAATGTATACCAGGTTAATAGTTTAAGTATTTAAAGGTTTTGTAGTATAGGTGTTTAGCAATTCATGTTTTTAGGCATTTAGTGGTTTATAGGTTTTATTTAAACAGTAAAATAACAAAAAGAAATATTGTAATTTTTTGTCATTTTCATAGGTTATAACCTTCAAAAATATAATAATATTTAAAATTTTTTGAAATGTGAATATAATATTTAGTTATAATAATTTTTATAATTATATATCATATAAATTAAATATAAACTATTTTATTGATAGATATTATAATAATGTTCAAAAATTAAAAAAATAAACTTTTAATAATATGATATATATTAAGTAAAAAATATATACAAAACTCAAATTGATTCAAAATTAAAGTGAAAAATATTATTCGATAATAATTTTTAATTTTTAAATATTTACTTCTTTTATAAGCGTATATATTTTTTTTATTAAAAATAAAATATTTAAATTATATTTGTTGCACTCATAATTTATTTTGTAATAAAATTTATATAAAAATAACTAATAAATAATTAAAATGAATATTTAAAATTATAATAAATTAAAATAAAAATTAGATTTCTTAATTATTAAGTAATATATAGCTGTTTAATTGTATATGTATTTAGGCATTACGGGCTCTAAGAGTTTACTGAATAAACTGAGTATGCATTTAGTGGTTTATAGGTTTTATTTAAAAATTAAACAAAAAATATTTATTTTTATTATTTTTTTATATTTTCAAATGTTATAACCTTTGAAAATATAATAATTTTTATATTTTTTTCAAATGTGAATTCAATATTTAGTTATAATAATCATTATATTTATATATCATATAAATTAAATATAAACAATATTATCTATAAATATTCTAATAATGACCAAAAATTAAATTAATAATCAATTATTAATTAGATAGATATCAATTAAAATATAATTACAAAACCTATAATGATTCAGAAGTAAAGCAAATTATATTACTATATAATAATTTTTTGTTTTAATTTTTTTTTCATTTAATAACTTTATCTATATTTTTTTTGAAGAAAAATAATTTATATAAATTATATTTGTCTAACTAATAATTTATTTTTTAATTAATATTTATATAAAAATAAACGAATAAATAATTAAAATGAATATTTAAAATTATAATGAAAAAATAATGAGATTTATTCTTTATTATTTAGGGTATACCAGTTTAATTTAAATTATATCTTTCTCACTAATAATTTATTTTTTAATTAATATTTATATAAAAATAAACTGATAAATAGTTAAAATAAAAATTTAAAATTATACTAAATAAAATTAAAATGAGATTTAAGAATTATTATTAATGTATATCAGTTTAATATTTTATGTATTTTGAGGTTTTGTCATTTAGGACTTTAGCTATTCATGTTTTTAGGCATTTAGTGGTTTATAGCTTTTGTTTAAATAATGAAATAACAAAAAAATTATTTTTTATATTTTTTCATATTTTCAAAGGAGAATACAATATTTAGTAATAATAATCATTCTAATTATATATAATATAAACTAAATATAAACAATTTTATTGATAGATAAGATATCAATTATCAAAAAATAAATTAAAATTTTATTATTATTATGATGGATATAAATTAAAATATAATTGCAAAACCTAAAATTATTCAAAATCCAAGTAAAATTTATTACTAAATAATAATTTTTGTTTTTTAGTTTTTGCTTCTTTTTATAAGCTTATATATTTTTTTGATGAAAAATATATTATTTAAATTATATCTCTATCAATCATAATTTATTTTGTTATTAATATTTTAATAAATTATTTAAATTATATTTAAGGTTTACAAGTTTAAAGGTTTAAGTATTTAGGGGCATTTGTGTTTAAAAGTTTAGATGTTTAAGTGTTTAGGCATTTAGTGGTTTATACGTTTTATTTAAACAATGATATAGCATAAAATTTATTTATATTATTTTTTCTAATTTTTGAAGATTATATCCTTTGAAAATATAATAATTTTTAAATTTTTTTCAAGTGCGAATATAATATTTATTTATAATAATCTTCATAATTATAATTCATTTAAATTCAATATAAATAATTATATTGCTAGATATTATAATTATGATCCAAAAAAAGATTAATAAACTATTATTAATAAAATAGTCATTATTTAAAAAATATATGCAATATCAAAAGTTATTCAAATCAAAGTAAAATATATTACTAAATAATACTTTTTTTTAATGTTTTGCTTTTTTTATAAGTTTATATTTTTGTTATTAAAAATAAATTATTTAAATTATATTTGTCTTACTCATAATTTATTTTTTAATTTATAATTCTATAATAATAAACTACTAAATAATTAAAATGAATATTTAAAATTATAATGAATACAAATAAAATTGAGATTTATTATTTATTATTCAGGATATACCAGTTTAATGGTTTAATTATTTAGGTGTTTTGTGGTTTAGGAGTTTAGTGATTTAATTGTTTAGAAATTTAGTGATTTATTGTTTTTATATAAAGAATGAAAAAACAAAAAATTTAATTTTTTTATTTTTTTTAATTTTTGTAGGGTGTAACCTTTGAAAATATAATAATTTTTATTTTTTTTAATGTGAATATAATATTTAGTTATAAAAATCATAATAATTATATATAATGTAAAGTCAATATAAATAATTCTATTGATAGATATTATAATAATAATCAATAAATAAATTAATAAACTTGTATTTATAAGAATGATAAAAATTAAAATATAATTGTAAAATCTAAAATGATTCAAAATCAAAATAAGATATATTATTAAATAATAATTTTTTTTTTAAATTGTGCATCTTTTTATGAGCATTTTTTTGATGAAAAATAAATTATTTAAATTATATATGTCGCACTAATAATTTATTTTGTAATTAATATTTCTATAAAAATAAACTGATAAATAATTAAAATGAATATTTAAAATTATAATTAATACTAATAAAACTTAGATTTATGATTTATTATTTAGACTATACTAATTTAATGTTTTATGTATTTGTGTGCTTCGGGGTTAAAGAGTTTAGTCATTTTAGTATTTAATCATTTAGTGGTTTAAAGGATTTATACAAAAAATAAAATGAAAAAATTTATTTTTGTTATTTTTTATCATTTTTGAAGGTTATTTAACATTTGAAAATATAATAATTTTTAAATTTTTTTTGAAAAGTTAATACAATATGAAGTTATAATAATCATAATAATTATATATCATATAAATTCAATATAAACTATTTTATTGATATTTATTATAATAAAAATCATAAAAAATCAATAACCAATTATTATTAAGATAAATATTGTTTAAAATATATTTGCAAAACCTAAAATGACTCAAGATCAAACTGAAATATTTTACTAAATATTAATTTTAAATTTTAAAATTTTTGTATCCATTTATAAGCCTATATATTTTTTGATGAAAAATAAATTATTTAAATTATATTTGTCTCACTAATAATTTATTTTTTAATTAATATTTCTATAAAATTTAACTAATAAATAATTAAAATGTATATTTAAAATTATACTGAATACTAATAAAAATGAGATTTATTATTTATTATTTAGGGTATTACTATTTAATTGTTTAAGTTTTTTGTGGTTTTGGGGTTAAGGAGTATATTGTTTTATATGTTTGCACATTTTCGTGTTTATAGGTTTTATTTAATCAATTAAATAACAAAAAAAAATTATTTATATGAATTTTTGTGATTTTCAAAGGTTATAACCTTTGAAAATATAATAATATTTTAATAGTTATAAAATATGAATACAATACTTAGTTATAATAATCTTAATATTTATATTTGTTGTAGATTCAATATAATAAAATGTATTAATATATATTATAATAATGATTGAAAAATAAATTAATAAACTATTATTGATAAGATAGATATTAATTAAAATATATTTGCAGAACCCAAAATAATTCAAAATCAAAGTAAATTAAATAATTAAATAAAATTTTTAAATTTTGTTTATTTTTATAAGCTTATTTTTTTTTCATAAAAAATAATTTATTTAAATTATATATGTCTCACTCATTATTTTTATTATAATTAATATTTCTATAAAAATAAACTAATAAATAATTAAAATGAATATTTAAAATTATAATGAATACTAATAAAAATTAGATTTATTATTTATTATTTAGATTATATAGGTTTAATGGTTTAAGTATTTAGGGGGTTTTTGGGTTTAGGAGTCTAGAGTTTTAAATGTTTAGGCATTTAGTGGTTTATAAGTTTTATTTAAATAATAAAATAATAAAAAACATATTTTTGTGATTTT
>JAREIK010001334.1:65687-88772 GCA_029783825.1 Sapria himalayana | reverse complement strand
ATTTTTAGACAGATTTACAATATACAGATAGCAGATAGATATATATATATATATTATATATATATATATATAGATATATAGATAGATAGATACACACATAGACACCTTGAAAAATAGATAAAAAGATAGACAGATTGATAGATAGATAGACTGATAGACATATAGATATAGGAATAGATAGACAAATTATAAGATAGATAGATAGATGGATAGATAGAGAGGCTAATAGACATAAAGATAAATAGACAGACAGACAGACAGATAGATAGATAGATATAAATACATAAAAAGATAGATAGATAGATAGATAAAATGATAGATAGCTAGACAGATAGAGAGATAGAGAGATAGAAAGATTGATAGATAGACATATTAACAGATAGTCAAATAGACAGATTGACATATAGAAAGATTGAAAAATAGATAGATAGATAGATAAATAGGCGGATAGAAAGATCGACACATAAATATTTAAAAAGATACATAGATAAACTGATAGTTAGATAGATCGATAGATTGATTGATTAATAGAGACAAAGGTTTATTAAAAAATAGATAGAGAGAAAGATAGATAGAGAGTCATATAGATAGATATATAGATCGATTGATTGATTATTTGATTGATTGATTGATTGATAGATGGATAGATAGATAGATAGGCAGATATAAAGATAGATAGAAGATAGAGAGATAAATTGATAGATTGATAAATAGAATGATAGAATGATAGAGATAGATAAATAAACTAATAGACAGATAAATAGATAGAAAGATAGATTGATAGATGGATAGACAAATAGATATATAGAAAGAAAGATAGAACGATAGAAAGATAGAAAGATAGAAAGATGGATATACAAACATACTGATAGATAGACAGACAGATAGATAGATAAACAGATATACACATAGACTGATTGATAGATAGAAATATAGAAAGATAGACAGATGGAAAGATAGTTATGTAAATAGGTTTACATGTTGACTAGTAGATAGATAGAGAGATAGATAGAAAATAAACACACAAATAGATAGATATCTAGATAGACAAATATATTGATAGATAGTCATATAGATAGTTAGATAGATAAATATATATATATACACACAAATAGATAGATCGATAATAAAATTGACAGATAGGCAAATAGGTAGATAGAAAAATATATAAATAGACAAATAGATTGATAAACATATAGACAAATAGACAAATAGATAGATAAGCTAATTGATAAATATACATAAATAGATAGATAGATAGATAGACTGATAGATAGATACCAGATAGATAGAGATCCAGATATATAGATGGGATAGATAGATAGATAAATAGATAGACATATAGACATATAGACATGGATAGATATGCCAGTTAGATAGATATACAAATAAATAGATAGATAGATAGATCAAAAGTTAGATAAATATATAGACAGATTGACAAATAGATAGAAAGATAGATAGATAAATAGATAAATAAATAGAAAGATAGATAGATATAGAGATTAACAAATAGATAGTTAGATTGATAGATAGATAAATAAATAGATAATCAAATAGATAGAAAAATAGAATGATAGACAAATATATAGTTTGATAGATAGATAGATAGATAACCTGATAAACTAATAGACTAATAGGCTAATAGATAGATAAAAAGATTGATAGATCTATACATAGTTAGATATATAGATAGGTAGATACATAAATAGATAGATAGTCAGTTAGATAGTTACACAAATAGACACATAGATAAATACACATATAGATAGATAGACAGAAAGATAGATAGATAGATAGATAAACAAATAGGCATATAAATAAAAGACAGATCGACATATAGATAGTTAGATAGATAAATAGACAAATAGATAGCTATATAGATAAATAAATAGACAGATAGATAAATAGATAGACAAACAAATAGATAGATAGATAAATAAATAGATAGATAGATAAATAGATAGAAAGATAGATAGATAGATTGATATATAGATAGAAAGATAGAATAATTGATTGATATATAAATAGATAGAAATCTAGACAGATAGACATATACGCATATACACATAATGATGGATAGATAGTTTGATAGACTGATAGACTGAATGACTCAAAAACATTTAAACTGATTGACAAATAGATAGATATATATATATATATATATATATATATATATATATATATATATATATATATATATATATGTATGTATGTATATTGATTGATAGATATGTATTCAAGTAGATAAATAGATAAACATATAGATAGGCAAATAGAATGATACCCTGATGGACATATAGATATATAAACATATAGACATATCAACATATAGAAAGATATAAAAATAGACAGATAAATAGCTAGCACTACAAAAAACTGTCTATTTAGCTTGGGAAATTTTGCTATGGAAAAATTCTTAGTTAAATAACAAGTTTTAGCTATGGAATAGAAAGAAATTTTAGATTTTACATTGAATTACAAATTTTTGATGTATTTGGGATGGAAATTTTTGATTTAAAATTGTCCCTAGCTAATATTGTCGTAGATTTTCGCACAAAGAAAATTGTAAATTTTGCAATAGATTTACCAAAGTATTCTCCTTATCTAAATCCATCGCTAAATAATTATTTAAATTTTTTATGATTTTATATTTATTCGCAAACAATTATTCCTTAAATGTTAATTTTCTCAATATATATGTATTTAGCTAGGAATTTTTTCCTAGCTATTTGTGCTAGGGATAATTTTAGTTGCTAATGTCTAATGATTTAACTTTTTTTAATATATTATTTGTTTTAATATTTTATTTAATTTTGTATATTAAATGTATATCATGGTCTATAGATGAGCAATCTTTGAAAGTTACATTCTCTTCATATAATTTTAAAAATAGGATATTATAAATAAATACTTTTAAAAATATATAAATACAAAAAAAATTTATATTAATAAGAACTAAAATAACATTTTTTATAATTACAACTTTTTAAAAAATTATACAAAAAATTTTTCTAAAATTATTAATTAAGAAATTTAAAAATTTATATTTAAAATACATTAAATAATTAATTCTATAATTATAATAATTATTAAAGATAATTTAAAAAATAAATGAACATACATTAAAATTTCTACTAATAAAAAACTAAAATAATTTTTTGTATGATTAAATATAAAATAATTACAAAAATATCTGAATTAATGAATAAACTAGTAGATATTAATATTATTTTATGTTAAAAAAATAGTTTTATGATTATAAACAACTTTTAAAAAAATAATTACAAAAAAAATTGAAAATTTTGAATTATAAAAGAAATTTAAAATCTTTCATTAAATTTAAAAGAAAATAAATTAATATTTAAAGATAAATACATATATGTTTGCCCCTACTGAAATTTATAAGAATTAAATAATTGAGTAAAATTTTTACTATTCATAGTTTATGCCTATGAGGTGTTAAAGCATTATAAAACCAAATTTTTTAATTGGTTACATCTAAGAGAGATATATAAATAGACATATGAAATTTATGAGATAGAGAAGCATTACTAATTACATACTATACTGGTAATGTATCTCTTAACATTCTTCATGATAAATTAAATTTTAAAGATGTTTTAGTAGTTCTTAAGATAAAAAAAATTATTAGCTGTTAGTCAACTTATTCATGACAATGATTGTTATTTGAATTTAACTTTTTCAGTTTTTGTTATCAATGACTCTATACAGTAGATAATGACAAATTATCATAAATAAAATTTTTTTTTATCCTTTATCATTAAAAAATTAAAACTTATATTATTACAAAATCTCAAGTAGTATACTCAAAAATTTGGTATGCTTGTTTAGTGCATTCTAATTATGCCTTTTTAAAAAATTTAGAAAATAAAAAAGTTATTTCTGTTTCCAATTGGATAGTTAAGGATACTCCTTGCACTAATTATCAACTTGGAAACTATCGCAAAGGATTATTTAAAAAATCAAAAATTACTTTGAGTTTTCATCTTGAAAAAATTCACAGTGATATAATTAGCCCAATATTCTTATTTCCATAGATAAATTTTAATACAATGTTATTTTTATTGAATGATTTTATCCGATACATATGTGTATATCCTTTAAGATACAAATCTAATTTTTACCCATGTTTTCAAAATTTTCAAATGTTAGTTGAAAAAATTTTTGATAAAAACTTTGTAATATGATGGAGGAGATGAGTTTTCTTCAAGTAATTTTTCAAATCATTTGCTTCAATATGGGATTAAATAAATATCATATTTACATACCGATGAACAAAATGAATTAGGTGATTAGCTGAGATAAAACATAGACATATTGTAGAAATAAGTTTGACTCTTGTTTTCCATGCTAATGTCCCTTTAAAATCTGGTTGATACCTTCTTAATTGCAACTTATGTCTTATCTTATTAATATACTACATATATATTTTATTGGTAATAATTATTCATATTTTAAATTATTTAGCTATCATCCAAGTTACTATATCTTATGTGTTTTTGGTACGCTATTTTTTATTTATTTAAAAACCTCTAACATGCACAAATCTTCAAAAAATGTTGTATCTTGTTCTTACTTATGATATAATTTTTTACACAAATGTTATAGATGTCTTGATCTACCATCAAATTAGATTTACATTTCTCAACACGTAGTATTTAATGATATTTATTTTCTTTATATAAAAAATAAATTATCTTTCTTTTATAGTCTTTCCATTACAAGGTTTTCTAATCTTGATGAATAGTTTTCAACAATTGTTTTTATTGTTAGCAATGATCCTAAGACACTAAAAAAATTCTCTCAAGGTTCTCCATCGGCATTGCTTCCATGCAAGAAGAACTTTCTACTATTCATGTTAATAACACTTGTCTTTAAAGTTATTGGCAACAAATAGGTACATTGCACCAAATTCAAAGAATATGATATCATTGACTACTTTAAAGCATGTTTAGTTGCTAAGAGATTTTACCAAATTCGTATACTTGATTTTGGTGAAACATTTGGCCATTGTCAAGGCTACCACTAGTCATCTCATCCTCTCTATTGTCAATAATCTCTTCCTAATTGGTTATCTCTTTGAGAAGTTTTTCATGAAATAATATCCTAGTTTTGTGAGAACAACCTGCCTGGATTGTGTTTGTCTTCTACATAAGTCTATATGTGGCCTTAAACAAGCCCCTTGTGCTTGGGTTGCTAAACATTTGTCGAAACTCTTTTTTTTTAGTTTTAAATTCAGTCAAGCTGATAACTCTTTATTCATTCATCACACAATAATCTTGTCGTCTTTATTGTTTATCTTGATGACATAATTCTTATTGGTAATGACATCTTTTTTATACATTAACTCATTACTTGACTGAATGATGATTTCTCTTGAAGTATTTATGCAATCTCAATTATTTTTTGGGGATAGAGGTTAAAAATTTTCCGATGCCACTTTGTTTACTCAAACTAAATATGCACATGACCTGTTAGTTAAAACAAACATGCTTGATGCTACAAAAATAAATTCCCCCATTGCCCACAAACCTACTCCTCTTCCAGATGATGAGCATCTCACTAATCCTATAACTTACCAATGGCTTTGTGGGTCCCTTCAATGTCTCACCTTAACTCACCTTGATTATAAGTATGCTGTAAACTTAGTCAGTCAACACTTCTAAAATCCAACCATGGACTTTCATGTAGTCAAACACATACTTAGTTGCATCAAGGAAACCCTAACATGTGGTTTGAGATATTTATAATAAATTTTACTTACTTTTAATGCCTTTATAATGTAGATTAGGTAAGTCATCCTTTTAACTCAACAAATTACTTAATTTTTGCATCATTCTTGAATTAAAATACATTAATTTTGCTTCAAATAAGTAATTTACTATCTCCCATTCTGGTACAAAAGTATAATATCACACCAAGGTCACTAATGTTACTAATCTCATGTGACTATAATATCTTCTCCATGACATTGGCATTCAACCTGAATGCCACCCTCTCCTTCTTTATGACAATCAAAATGTTATTCACACTTATTACATAATAATATTTTTCATGCTTGCATCAAAATATTTGAAATTAACTATCATTTTATTCATGAAAATACATCAATTTTGGTTCCAAGAAGTAACATACTATCTCCCACTCTAGTGCATAAACATATTATTGCACCATGGTCACTACTATTGTAGATCTCATGTGACTCCAATATCTTCTCCATGACATTGGCATTCAACCCGAACATCAACCTCTACTCCTTTGTGACAATCAAAATGTTATTCACTTATTACATAATCATATGTTTTATGCTTGCATCAAATACATTGAATTTGACTACCATTTTATTCATGAAAATGTCATGTTCAGCATCTTTAACTCTGTCATCTTTCCTCTAAACAAATTGTTGATATTTTCATGAAAGTTTACAATACCTTTTATTTAATGACTTTCAATACAAGTTTAACACTCATTCTTCTACATTGCCATGCTTGAAGGGGGGGGGGGGGGGGGGGGGGGGGGGGGGTGAAAATGAACACACTACGAATAAAACCAAATAGATAAAGATCTAGCGAAGAATTTTTTTTAAGAAATGACTATCGCTAGCAACAATCTTCATTTTACTAAAATATTTTTTTCTATTCTTTATTTTCCTAGAATCATAATCAGAATATGATCTCTAGTTCAAAAATATATTCTTTCTTTCAATATTTTATTTTCTAGCAGTTGCCTTCTTAGTGCATAAAAATATATGTAATACTGTATATTAAACAAGCAAGTAATTCTTTTTTCTTTCAATAATGATTTAAGATCGCCTTTATCACGTATATGTAAATTTATATGTACATGTATATCATTCATAACATCTACTTATAAATTTATACATCATATATAACAACATCAATATATCTATATATATTTATAGATTTTCATACATATATGCATATGCATATATACATATGATGCTCTGTGTGTGTGTGTGTGTGTGTTTGTGTGTGTGTGCATCCATTTAATTTTCAAATATATATATATAATGTATATTAATTTAGTTTTATGATGATTTTTTGCAATGTAAGTGCTGATTGAAAGAATCTTGAACATTATCCAATACATTTAATGGAGGTATAATACTATTTGATATATTTTCAATGATAATTACTTGACATTTGTTAGAATATTTTTTGATCAACACTAAATGTTTTCCATAAAATGTCATGAAAATCTGACTTTTTTAACTATTTTATTTGAAATGTGATAAATATTCATGATTTTTTATCCTTTTATATATATATTTTTTATTTTTTATATATTGGTGAAATATTTTAAAATCATTTTAGGTCAAGTTTTTATGACTTCAAATATTTATGAATATTTTTTTATTTTTTTAAAATTGTATAACATGTTCATATTTTAGTTTTATATAAGATATTTAAATCATTAAAAGTGTATGTTGTTTAACTTTTTACTAGCAAGTGTAACAAGAGTTTTTACTCATATTCAAAATGAACAATAATTTGCAGACATATATAAAAATATCTATATTTCTATTTTGATGAAGCAGGATTGATTTTATGATGTCAAATATCAATGAATTGTTTTGGAATTATAATAAACAAAGTCAAGTGTCATACAACAAATGTTAAAATATATCAAAATAAATCATATATCATTAAAACTCATATATCATTAAACAAATGTTTGATATTATTGAATATTATTGAAACTTATCAATTTGTATAAAAATCCAACAAATAAAATTGAAGATCATTGATATGTGGGGAAAAGTCAACTATGGGTGGGTGAATATTCATCTTGCTTGCTCTTTCATTTGAGAGCCCTTCTTGTTCATTTATAAAATGTTTTTTTTTCCTATTTTTAATCATCCAAATCTTAAGTGTTATTAGTATGTATTTTATTTTATTGTTTATTTTTTTTCATTATTTCTTATGAATTTTCTATTTCAAATTATTTGATGTATGTTTTATTTTTGTAAGACCAACAAATATAATTTATTCATGAACTATAAAAAATATGCTAACATAACTTACATACTTATTGAAAATGATTAAAATTGATCAAAAAAATTTCATATGCAATAATAAAAAGTCGTATAATTTATAAAATTTAAATATAATTGAATAACATGGAATTGTCATCAAATGCTACCAAACATATTCTATCATTCTCAAGTAATACCGAGAGAATCATTGAATATTTCTCATTGAAAGCACATCATATATTATTAAAAATTTTCAGAATATCTTTAAAACTAAATAGATTCAATACAAAAAAAAATAATCATGAGATTTCATTAAATATATATTTTAAAAAGACATCAAATAACATTAAATATGGCAAGATGTACAATAATGTATTAATGTTATTTGATTCATGTAATATATAAACTTAAGTCATTTTTATCTTAAGATATGAATATATTCATATATTCATATTTTATAAATGAATAACTTGTTATCATCTTTATTGTTCTAGATATGAATAAAGAGTTAATTCGAATAAGTTAGAAGTAAGTGATAAATTTGAGCGATAAGAATCACTTGTTAAAATAATTAGACATCAATTATTGTTCTACTTTTTTAGAGGATATAAAGAATCTAGATGCATTGACTTTGTAAAAATTATATAAAATTTTTTTCGTGATATCTAAAATGTCTCATGATTTTTATCTTTATTGTGTTTATTGTATATTAAAGTCTATCATATTTATGATTGTGAATATTATTTTAGATAGGAAAATCAAATTACAATCAATATTATTGAAAATTTATTATAATAGAAAGATTAAGATAATACATAGATGAGACTTCAGGATCAAATTCCTACATTACAACAAAATAAATATGATGAAGTATATGATAAAAGTTAAAGTTGTACAGATCATAATAGTTAGATTGAAAATGATCTTATAATTTTTATCTTTTTCTGACTTTATGATTTGTACAATTTTTTATGTTTTAGTTTTATTTTGAAAGATTATGTTACCATTTTTTATTTTATAAGTATTAATTATAATTTTAAATTAAAGAATTTTTTTATGTTATTTAATTTTTTTAATACATAATTTTAAACTTTCTAAATACTAGGTATGTATGTATATATTTTGTATTTCCATTATGTATACATGTATCAACACAATAATTTCTATCTATATACAATGTGTATATGTATATATTCAATATGAGTATATATACACATAGCATTCTCTATACATTATGTATGTATTTTGTATATTGTAATACAGAATAATTATATTATGTGTATACATGGATATACACATAACAATTAGCACTTATATGTTATGTATAATATATTGATATAATGATGCCATCATGCTTAGCACTTGCTACCTGCACACACTGTCCAAGGGACATGGCCCACAGGGGTCTAGGGTCTAGGGCCTGGGCCCTTGTTAGGTGGACCAGGTGCCAAGGCCAGGCCCTGACGAGGGCATGCCAGGCTCTCATTGTTTAAACCCAGGCTATTCTGGGTTTGGCATGTGCTGGGCTAGGCAATAGCCATTCTCATCACAATTGTTGGCAAAGATTTTAATGAGAATTATCTGGAGTATCTTCATTTCTTTTTTCTTTTAAGTTTGAGGTGATGAATATATATAATATTCTTTATATCTACTACACTATTTTAATTTATGTATAATTTATTTCACTTGTATCTAGTCTAGGCAGTGTAGTGCTTTATATAGATGGCATGCTCCAAACACTTTTGCTTTTGTTCTTTAAAAAAGCATCTTGAGTCTTGGGGCAGTCTCCAACATGTTAGCTGAAATATGGTGGTGGTGATGACATTATTACTTTTATTTCTCCCACATTGATATCATGTTTAATAATATAAATTCATGCATTTAGGTGCCTCATCCCTAATGAAACCAAACCTGTAAAAGAGACCGAGTACAATGCCACACATAAGAAGAAATACATGATGAAATTTTTCTTCGAGAGCATGTTAAATTTATAAAATAGAAAGCATGTTATGATTGAATTAGCATCATGGTTATTAGAGATTGTATAATTTTGTTTTGGCACGTGCTATTTTTTTGTTTTGTTTTGGAAGATAAAAATTCTATTTGTCTGGGCATTTACTGTTTTGATTTTCACTGGGAAACTATTTTTATTTTCTATTTGTCAATTAGTTTTCATAAAGACTGAAGCCTATTCAATTTGTTAATGATACTAGGTTTCTACTTACCATGCATAGTTCGATGTTCTAAAAGTGTAATACTTTGCCTCATGTGCTAGCTCTTGTGGTGTGCTAATCTTTTTTTTCAGAGTCATGTGGTGCATGACATGCATTGTATATGTACATATACCGAGTATATAAATATGAATATACTTGGTATATATGTAAGTATATACTGAGTATATACGTAGGTATATACCAAGTATGTACATAAGTGGGTGCATATATTTATTGTAGACATATATATATTGTCATATATACACACACATTTACACACAGACAAACTTTTGAATATATAATTGTCAGGCTGGTCTGGACATCATCGTGGATTGCTCACTGATGCATGTAATAAAAGCAATAGATATTAGTCTTTTCCTAAAGCTTTGGTATGATATTTCTGGTCTAGGCCCACCAGGAAGATAAAGGTTTGTATTAAAAATCTTAATAATTGTATTGATATGCAAGTATCACATGGTACAAAGTGAACGTATGAGTAAATAAGTTCTTTTGCTCTAGATTTTGCAATGATCGGTTCTAATTGTATTAGGTCTTAGAATGATGATTATTATGATGCTCGTGTATTGTCATGTAATTCTGGTCCAGGAGAAATATCAGGTCCTATTTTGGGAGAAGCAGCTCGCTGCCTCGGCAAAAACTCGCTCAATATCAAGTTCATCAGTCGAGCATCATTGCCCAGAATACTTTTATTATAAGCAACTGCATTAGTTGTAGTGGTGGCGATGGTAGTGGTAGCAGCGGCTATAGCGGTGGTAGTGGTGACAGCAATGGCAGTAGAAGTGGTAGCAATGGCAACAATGACAGTAGCGGCGGCAGCAGCAGTGGCAACAGCGGCCACAACAGCAACAGTAGCAGCAGTGGCAGCTACCGTGGCAGTGGCTATAGCATCAACCACAATAAAATGCAGTATATACGTACGTATATAGTTAGTATATACGTACGTATAATAGTGCAGTATTTTTTGTACATATATACTGAGTATATATGTACTCAGTATATATGTACACATAATACTACAGTTTACATGTACATGTACTATAGTAATATGCGTACGAGTAAAATTCTACGATATATGTACATATTTAATGTAGTAATATATTTTTATGAAAACATATCTTTTTATTTATTTATTTTGATGTGATTGAGTGATTTAAATTTCTTACAGATATGACACCACATTGTTCCCCATAGGAAGTTTGTATAAGTGAAGGGAATTTTCACCAGACATGATACACCATGACTCAAACAGCTTATTCATAGCAGAAAGTTAGTGATCAGAAGAGCAAAGGGAGAGAAATCAATGTCAATACATGGATAGGTTATACTTTATATATTATCAATAGATACATTGATGAATAAGATGTAATAAAATTTTGTAATTTTTTTATTTTAATTATGTAAAATACCGAATTAGAATAAATTATTTTATTTTTTATTTATTATAAATTACTATTTATAGTTTCTTTTTTATTCAATTTGTATAAATAATATTATATCTTTTATTTAAAAAATTTTAAAATAAATTAAATTTTTAAATTTGAAATTAAAATAGCTAGGGAAAATTCCCTATCTAAATTAGTTAGCAAATTTTTTCTAGTTAAATCTGCTAGTGAAAATTTCCTTGCTAAATTAGCTAAGGAAATTTCTTTAGCTAATTATATATATATATATATATATCGGTCTAGGAAAATTTCGTCACTAAATCAGTCACTATATTCTGGATGAAATTAGCTAGGAAAATTTTATAATTAATCCATCGCTATATTTTGGTTATAATTAGCTAGTAAAATTCTGTCGCTAAGTCCGTTGCTAAATTCACTGCTTTTCTTTGCATGAAATTTTCTTCTCTATTCCATCACTATTCCATCGATATTCCATCACACTTTAGCTAGGGATTGATCCCTATCTAAATTTTCCTAGCTAAATTAATATTTTCTTGTTGTGTCTATTTATCTATCTATTTGTCTATATATCTATCAATCTATCTTTTTTTCTATATATTTATATATCAATCTAACTATCTATCTATCAATCTATATATCTATTTATTTGTCTATCTATATGTATATCCATCTATTTATATATATGTCAATCTATTTGTGTATCTATATGTCTACCTATCTATATATCTATTTGTTTATCGATCTTTCTATCTATATATTTATCTATTTATCTATCTTACTAACTATCTATCTATTCGTTTATCTATATGTCTATCAAATAATCTATCTATCTATCTATCTATCTATATATCTAACTATCTATCTATCTATGTATCTGTCAATCAATATGTCGATCTATCAAAATATATTTCTATCTGTTTTTTAGTTTATCTATATAACTATCTTTCTATCTATCTATTTGTCTAACTATCTATATATTTATCTGTCTATCTAACTATCTAATTATCTTTCTAACTAACTATATATCTTTCTATCTATAACTCTTTGTATATCTATCTGTCATTCTTTATCACTACCTATTTATTTATGTATATACCTATCATTTTTCTATCTATCTCTGTGACTATTTATCTGTGTTAACTATCTGTATATCAATCAATTTATCTATTTTTCTATCAATATATCATCTATCGATCTATCTTTATATTTTTTGCCTATTTATCTGTCTATTTATCTGACTATCTATCTGTCTATTTTTATGTCAATCTCTCTATCTATCTATCTATTTAACATTCTGTTGTAATTGATGGTATGTATATTTGCATGAAAGTACATGTGTGTGTGTGTGTCATTTGAGGCTATATAATTATATTTACGTACATATAATACTATAGTATATACGTACATATATACTGTAGCATATATGTTATGTATATACAGAGTATATACGTACTTATATACTGAGTATATATGTACGTATAAACCGAGTTTATATTTTTGTATATACTGAGTATATATGTATGTATATACTTAGTATATACATACATATATACTATAGTATATACGTACATATATCATGGTAAATACGTACTTATATACTATAGTATATACGTACATTATACTTGGTATATACATACATACATATTGAGTATATACGTACATATATACCGGGTATATATGTACGTATATACTAAGTATATATTTACGTATATACTGAGCATAAACGTACATATATACCGAGTATATACGTACTAATATACCAAGTATATACTTAAATGGGTGCATATATTTATTCGTAGACATGTATATATTGTCATACATATACACCCATTTACACACACTAACGCACACACACATTTGAATATATAATTGCTCGGGCTAGTCTAGTTATCATGGTGGATTGCATACCATTACATGTCATAAAAGCAATGGACATTAGAACTTCCCCAAAGTTGTGGCATGAAGATGATTCTAGTCCAACCCAGCCAGGCAGACAGAGGTTAGTCTTAAATCTCTTAGTAATTGTGTAGATATGCAATTATCACTTCATACAAACCAAATGTATGAGAAAATAAGTTTTCTTGTTGTAGGTTCTGCAATGAATGGTTCTAATTGTAAAAGGTCTTAAGAAGATAATGATGATGATGATGAAGCTCGTGTAACATCATGTAATTATATTAGATTTCACAAAACTATATTCAATTGGAAAAAAAATATAATATTACCTGATTTTTATAGGCCGCAAGTGTCGGTAGGAATATCAAGTCCTATTTTGGAAAGAAGTAGCTCGCCGCCTCGTATAGACGTACGTATATACTCGGTATAGACGTATGTATATACTCAGTATAGATGTACATATATACTTGGTATAGATGTACGTATATACTCGGTATAAACGTACGTATAAACTCAGTATAGACGTATGCATATACTCAGTATAGATGTTCGTATATACTCGGTATAAACGTATGCATATACTCAGTATAGACATGCACATATACTCAGTATATACTTATGCATATACTCGATATATATGTATGCATATACTCGGTATATATGTAAGCATATAGTTTGTAGATACAGACACAATTACTCGGTACATATATACGTATAAACTTGGTATATACCTACGTATATACTCATTATATATGTACTTATATACTCGGTATATACGTACTTATATACTTAGTATATGTACATCTAAACTTGTATCAACAATCTTTTCTTTTGGAAAGTTAATATCATATTTAGTGGGAACCAATTTCATAGTATATACTAAATATTCTATAATCAAATATCTCATAGAAAAAAAAGATGTCGGGCCAAGATTGATTTGATGAATTTTACTATTATAAAAGTTTGAACTAGAGATATTAGATAAGAAATGTACATATAATAAAAATTAAAAATAGCGTATCAAGACTAGAAAAGGAAGATAGAAGAGTTGTTGAAGAAGATATTAGATATATTTTTTTATTTGAACAAATTATAATACTGAATTAAAATGTAACTCCATGGTATGTAGTATTGAATTAACTTTATCATTGCAAGTAGTATTCTGATCAAAATTTGAGGCAAAGTATTATAGATGGGAGATTAGTAGTATCTTGCAATAAGGTCACTTATTGCTCATGCTTTCATGAATTTGTCGAACATGTTAATATTTATGTGCTCAATTATTTTTCTTCACAAAATTAATGTTGATATTTACATATATATGCATAAATATATATGTGCATATACACTACGCTACACACACATACATTTATACATCCATATACATTACTATACATTATATGTCAGCATACAAAAATTTGTACTTTTGTATATATTCACACTTGTATCTACATTTTCAAAGTAGTGTGTATATATTTGTATGCATGCAAATACTATTATACACCCACACAAACACACACATACCTATATACATTATGTATTTTTAAAGTCACACATAAAACTATTATATATGTGTGTGTGTGTGTGTGTGTGTGTGGGTGTGTAAATGTATATAAATTTTTTTGATTTTGAAAATTTAATTAAAATAAAATATTATATATTGTACACAATTTATAAAATATTGTAAATTATTTATATTTAAAACAAATATTTGTGTGTGTGTGTGTGTGTATGCATGTGTGTGTGTGAAGCATATTAATGTGTAAAATGAAATTATGAATTATATATATGTGCTTCTATTTTATTCAAATAGTTGTTTTTTAATATTTATATTAAAATAACTATCATTATATTCATATAAATAAATGAAGTTGACATATTTGTAAATTATTTTTTTTAATAATTATGTTAAAAATGAAAATATAGTTCATAAATAGATAATATTATTTTTGTTTTTCTATATTATTTTTTTATAAAAATATTAATGTCTATGATAAATTTTTACCTATTATTTATTATTATTAATAAACTTTTAGAAACTTTAATATTTAAATAAATATAATATAGTGCATATAAATACATGCTTTTAATATTTTGTAAAAAATCAATTATTTCTTTAATTATCTTCAAACAAAACATATTACCATATAAATATATGAGTAAATTTTTCTACAACTAATTAATTTTTTTATTTTATTCAAAATATATAAATGACCATATTTATATATGAATTTATTTTTTTAAATAATTATTTTTAAATTTGATTTTTCAAATTGAATACTTGATAATGTTTTTTTGTAAATAATAGATATATTTCAAACATTATTTATTTATAAAAAATGTAACATATTGCATATTATGAGGTACAAATTTTATTTTGTAAATAAATTTTATTTTTAAAGTTTTATCTTTGTAAATTGAAACTACATCACATATATATTTTAAAAACTTTTTATAATATTTATTACAGAGACATTGTTATTTGTTTTAAAATTTACAACATGAATTTTAACAAATAAACATTTTATTAGAAATCAATTTTAGTTAAATGATATTAAATGAAACAAAAAAACAACCCTAAACATATTAAACCATAATAATTAATACAAACATATAAAAATACAATAAAAATACATTTAATTTTGAAAAAACTAAATTTAAGTTCCTAAAATATATGAGAAAATGATAAAGATTTATACAATATCCAAAAAAAACATGTATGAATTAGATGAATGATATGAATGGATATTAAGTTTCTGAAGCATGTAGTTATACATGTTGTAGATGTAGTTATATATAATGGACACCAATACAAATGTAGGGTTACTCCTAACGACCTAACCTAATCCAGAATCTTATTTGCATAGGATTTCCACCTCACATTAGTCTCACTACATCCATTCATAGGTTTGATTTGTTGAGATGATAGTAGAAAGCTGTGTTCAAAGGTTTGAGGAACTAGAAAATGTCTAGTTCTTATTAAAATTATCATATCTAATAATTTTAAAATATGTGACTGTCTACTCTTGCTTTTTAGGCATGTTTTGCATGTGCTTCTTATTAAAGTGGAAAATAATAGTTTTGTTTTGCATTTTTTTTCTTAAAAAAACAATAATTAAAGGAAGGATTCTGCTGGCAGGAGCTGATGATTACTCCAATTTGGGCTCTTCATTTTTCGAAGCATTCATGTTCAATACAATGGCTCATGTTCGTGCCGAGGTAGATCATTTTCATTCTTCAACAATAAATTAACAAGGTCGAGACTTGAGGTGGGTCATTGTTTTTTGTTTTTTTTTATCGTAGGAAGCGGTGATACAGAAATATGGCTATGATTCCTTTACTAGTGACCAGAGGAGCTGGGGGAATGAAAGGAACGTCAATTTCATGAGTAGATTATACTTTTTGCAATGTCGTTAGATGTATTGATGAAGAAGATGTAATAGAATTTTGTAATGTTTTTGTTTTAACAATATAATATATAGTATCAAAAAAATTTATTAACTTCTTTTATTTTTTGTTAATTATAAATTATGGTTTATAGTTTATGTTTTTATTTAATTTAATATAAAAACTTAAAAATATGGAATCAATTTTTTTGTAAAAAAATAAAATAGTAAAAATAATTTTAGAATGAAGATAGCTAAGGATTTTTACCTCGCTGATTGCTGAGGACTTTTATCTAAATCTAAAATACGATCAAATTTAGCAAGGAAAAAAATAAATTTAGCTAAGGACTTTTATGTCGTTAAAACTTTTTTGATAGAGAATTTTTTGAACATTAATTTTTTGAGATGAGCACATTAGTTTTGGAAAACATCGGTGATTAATCCATTGTTATTCTGTTTTAGCAATAAAAAAATCCTATTTAACTAGGGAATTTTTCTGAGTTATTTAAAATTTTTTTGTAATGATATATATTTGTCTATCTACCTAATATTATATCGGTAAATCTATTTATCTAACTATTTGTCTATCTTTCTATCTGCACATATATCTACATATCTATATATCTATATAAAAATTTATTTTCTATTTGTCTATATACCTATATATCATTTTATCTATCTATCTATCTAGGTATCTATCTATCTATCTATCTGCCTGTATGTCTATCTATCTATCTATCAGTCTATATGTGTATCTTTCTATCTATCTATGTATTTTTCTCTCTATTTGTCTAATTCTCTATCTTTTTAACTATCTATCTATCTTCATGTCTATCTATATATCTATCTATCTATTTTTTATATGTCTATTTGTCTATTTGTCTTAATCTCTAATTGCCTATTTTTATATCTTTGTAATTGTCTAACTATATATCTTTCTATCTGTATATATTTCTAACTATCTATTTTTGGTCCGGTCATCAGTCTTTTAGTTAATATATATATAACTTTTTATCTATATATCTATCTATTTATCTATCTATCGACCTATCTATCTGTTTACCTATTTCTCTATCTATTTGCATATTTGATTATATGTCTATCTATCTATTTGTCTATATATCTATTTTACTAACTATCTAAGAATTTAACTATCAATCAAACTATCACTCTATTAGTCTATCTATTTATCTATCATTATATCTATCTTCCAATCTATCTATTTATCTATCTGTCTATCTACCTATCTATCTATCTAGCTTTATGGCTATCTATCTATCTATATATCTATCTTTTTGGTTATCGATCGATCTATCTATCTATCTATATTACTATTTGTCTATATGTATATCTACATTTATATCCATCTCCATATCTAACTGTTTTTTTATCTAACTAACTTTATTTTTTCTATTTTTCTATCTATCTATCTTCCTATCTATCTCTTTCACTTTCTATCAGTCTATTTATCTTTCTATCTATTTTTTTATCTATTACACTATCTATATGTCTATAATTATATTTGTCTATCTATCTATCAACATATCTATCTGTTTTCTAATTTGTATAGCTATCTATCTATCTAATATATCTATTTGTATAACTATCTAACTCGCAAACTCTTTAACTATTTATTAGACTATTAGTATATCAGTCATTATATTTAACTTTCTATGAATCTATTTATCTATCTATCTAACTATCTATCTATATATCTATCAATTTATCTATCAGACTATCTATCTATCTGTCAATCTATATATATGTCTTTCTGCCTATCTACTTATTGGCCTATTTATTTATATCTCTATCTTTCTATATATCTATTTGTGTATCTATCTATCAACCTTTTTATTTATCTTTTTTTCAAGCAATTTGTGTATCTATCTATTTATCTGTCTATCTATATATCTATTTAACTATCTCTATCTATCTATTTGTCTAAGTGTATAACTAGAGATCTATCTATTTGTCTATTTGGAATTCTATCTATCTGTCAATTTATATATCTATCTTTCTATCTATCTATCGAAATGCCTATATTACTATCTATCTATCTATTTATTTATTTATCTATTCATTTATCAATTTATCTCTCTATCAATATATTTGTTTATCTGTCTATCTTCCCATTTATCTATCTGTATATCTATATATATGATTATCTATCTATCTATCTATCTGACTATCTTTCAATCTAACTATAAGACTATATGTCTATATATAAATATAAATATATATTTATATATATATGTCAAACTATCTATATATGTATCTACTTATCCTTCAATCTACTTTTTTGTCTATCTATATATATGTTGATTTGTCATTCTATAAATCTATCTATATGTCTATTTTTTTAACACTCTATCTATCTATCTAGCTGTCTATATGTTAATATGTCTAACTTTCTATTTATATATCAATTTGTCTATCTATCTAACTATATATATGTCTATCTATCTGTCTAACAATAATTTTTTTTATTTTTCTATATGTTTATATGTCTATCTATTTATTTATTTATTTATCTATCTATCTGTCTATCTATCTACCATCTATCTCTTTACCTATCTCTATATCTATTTGTGTATTTATCTATGTGTCTAATTGTCTATTTGTCTATATATTTATTTTCCTACCAATCTAATTATTTAACTATCAATAGAACTATTAGTATATTAGTAAATCTATGTATCTATTTATCTATCCATATATCTATCTCCTATCAATCTATCCATCTATCTGTTTATCTATCTATCTATCTATCTAACTATTTGTCTATCTATATATTTGTCTTTCTACACATCTAACTATCTACATATTTGTTGATTAGTCTATCTTTCTATTTATCTATAGATCTATTAATCTATCTATACATTCATCTTTCTATCAGTCTATTTGTCAATTTATGTATCTATCTATCTATTTATCTATTTATCTATCTATATATCTATCATTATATTTGTATATGTGTGTATCAAACAATCGATCTATTTTTCATCTTTATGGCTATCTATCTATCTTTTTATCTAGTTTTCAATATATCTATTTGTCTAACTATATATCTATCTAACTTTATAACTATCAATCAAACTATCAATCAATCTATCTATCTATCTGTTTATAATTCTCTATATCTATCTATCTATCGATCAATCTATCTATCTTTGTATCTATCTTTTTATTAGGATACTTGTCTATTTATCTATCAATCTATCTTTCTATCTATCTCTCTTTCTATTGTTTATATATATATATATATATGTCTATTTATTTAACTATCTATTTATCTGTCTATCTACCTATGTCTCTATTTGTCAATTTAGATATCTATCTATCTACCAATTTATATATATACCTATCAATCAATCTATCTATCTATCCTACTATCAATCAATCAATCTATCTGTTTATCTATTTATTTATCAAACTTTGTGTTTATCAATCAATCAATCTATTGGTCTATCTGTCTATCTTTCCATTTATCAATCAGATGATTTATCTATCTAACTATCTATCTATCTATCTAGCAGTCTATCTTTATATCTATCTATCTATCTGATTATATGTCTATATATATATATATATATATATATATATATATATATATGTTAGACTATCTATATTTTTATCTGCTAATCCTCATATTTGCTTTGTTGACTATCTATCTATATGTTTTACTGTCAATCTATAAATCGATTTATCTGTTTATTTGTTTTATAGTCTATCTATCTACCTATCTATCTAGTTATCTATATGTTAATATGTCTAACTTTCTAATTATTAATCTATTTTTCAATCAATCTATTTATCTATTTATCTATCAATCTGTTAATCAATCTATCTCTCTATCTGTCTATCTATTATTCTTTCTATATGTCAATCTTTCTATCTATCTATCTGCTATCTGTCTATATGTCTATTTTTGTATCTATATAGATATATATATATATATATATATATATATATATATATATATATATCTATATATCTATATATCTATATATCTATCTGCTATCTATCTATATAGCAGATAGATATATCTATATATCTATCAGCTATCTGCTTTCTGTTTATAAGTCTGTCTGTCTACAGATAGATATATATATATATATCTATCTATATATCAATTAGTCTATTTTTTATTTTTTTATGTATCTATATATCTGTTTATCTTTCTATTTCTTTATCTATATATATATATATAGATATATCTATCTATCTGTCTGTATGTCTATTTATCTATGTGTCTATGTATATAATAGTTTATCTATCTATCTATCTATTTAAGTTTCTATTTATCTATCTATCTATTTAAGTATCTATTTATATATCTATCTTTATATCGATCTATCTGTCTATTTATCTATCTCTATATTTGTTTATGCATCTATCCGTCTATCAATCAATATTTATATTTGTTTATCTATGTATCTATCTATATATCTATCTATCAGTCTATTTATCTATCTGTCTATGTATCTATGTATCTATCTGTTTATCTATCTATATATCTATATTATTATCTATTTATCTCTCTAACTTTCAATTTGTATATCTTTCTATCTATCAATTTATATATCTTTTTATCTATATATATGACTATTTCTCTATTAGTTTTTCTGTCTATGTCACTATCTTTCTATTTGTCAATTTGTATATCTTACTATCTTTTGATATGTCTATCTATTTATTTTTTTTTATATTTATTTGTTTATCTGTCTTTCTATTTATTTATGTATTTTTCTATATGTATAACTATATATTTGAGTATCTATTAATTTTTCTTTCTATCTATATGTATATCAATCTATTTGTCTTTCTATCTTTCTGTCTATCTATATGTCTATCTATCAATCTTTCTATTGTAAAATGTCTATTTGTTTGTCTATCTATCTATATATATCTAGATATCTATCTATTTTTATATCTGTATCACTCTAAATAACTATTGTTTATCCCTCTAGTGATCTATCTTTCTATCTTTTTATATGTTTAACTATTTATCTATCTATCGATATACCTCTCTTTTTGTATATTGTTTATCAATCTATCTACCTTTGGTTTATCTATCAATTTGTATATCTATCTATCTATTATATGGATATATAACAATATGTGTATCTATATATCTATCTATCTATTTATATTTTTATTTATCTATCTATTTGACTATTTTTTATCGATCTATATGTATATATGGCTATTTATTTATCGGTCTATCTGTCTCTCTTAGTATCTATCTATCTATCAATGTCTTTGTGACAATGTGTCTAGGTGTCTATGTATAATGTTCTTAAGTGTCGAATTGTATATGTGTCTATGAGTCTATGTGTCTATGTGTATATGTGTATATGTGTATATTTCTTCTGGGTCTAGATATCTATCTATCTATGTATATATCTGCCTATATATATATATATCTATCTGTTTATCAAACTTTCTACATATATTTATCTATCTATCTATCTGCCTATCTATTTATTTGTCACTCTATATTGTATATGTTTCTATTTATCTTCTATCTATGCCTGCATGAATATCTATTTATTTTTAATTTTATCTATTTTTCAACCTTTCTATCTAATTATCATTATATCTATCTATCAGTCTGTTTGTCTATTAATCGATCTATCAATTAGTATATCTATCTATCTATCTATCTATCTATCTGTATTTCTTTCTATTACTCTATTTATCTATTAGACTATCAGTCTATCTATCTATTTGATTAACGATCTAAATGTCTATATATCTAACTATCTATCTGTCTATCTATCTATTTATCTTTCTATTTGTCTATCTATTTATCTTTCTATTTGTCTACTATCTCAAAATATAATTTTCTATCAATCTTGTTATTATATAATTCTATTAGATATGTGTCTATCTATTTATCCTATCTATCTTCTACGATCAATCTATCTATCTATCTAAAAGTCTACTTGTCTATCTGTCTACCTACCTATCTATCTAACTATCTTTCTTTCATCACTCATTCATCTATTAGACTATTAGTCTATCTATATTGTCTAACTATCTAAATGTCTATTCTAAGGTCTATCTGTTATATCTATCTATCTTTTATTATCTATTTATCTCAAAGTATATTTTCTAACAATCTTTAGTATATTCTTTAGTAT
>JAREIK010001334.1:0-61897 GCA_029783825.1 Sapria himalayana | reverse complement strand
ATCTATTTGTCTATAAATTTCTTTAATCAATCTTTCAATCAAACTATCAATTTATCTGTCTATTTGTCTTTCTATTTCTCTATCTATAGTATGTCATTTGTTTGTTTGGTTATTTGTCTATCTTCTATTTATTCTATAAGTGTATTTGTCTATCTTTCTACATGCCTATCTGACTCTCTATATGCATGACTTTGTGCCTACTTCTGCATACTCAGTGCCTTCTAGTCAATATATCTATCTATCTATATATTTATCTATCTATTTGTCTATATATCTATCTGACTATCTATCTATCTATGTTAATCTATCTGTCTATCTATGTGTTTACCTATCTGGCTATCTATTTGTCCTAATCTATCTCCCTATCTATTTTTCTATACAACACACACACACACACACACACACACACACACACACACACACACACACATATATATATATATATATATATATCAATCTATCCATCTATATATCTATGTTTCTATCTGTCTATCTATCTATCTATCTATATGTCTGTCTGTCTAATAATCTATCTATTTATTTTTCGATAATCTGACTAACTATTTGTCTTTCTATCTGTCTATCTATTTGTCTTTCTATCTGTCTATATATGTCTATATATTTGTCTATTAATCTTTCTATTTATCTTCTATCTATATGCCAAACAAACTATCTAGCAATATGTCGACCAATATGCCTATCAATCTCTCTATGATTCTATCTTTAATTCTATCTATCTATCTATCTTACTAACTATAGGTCTATCTATCTATCTATTTATGTATCTATATATCTATCTATCTGTCTATCTGTTTGTCTATCTATCTGTCAATCAATCAATCATTCTGTCTATCTATCTGTATATCTATATATCTATCTATTTATATGTCTATTTATCTATCTACCTATATGTCTATATATGTGTCTATCTATCTTTCAATTAATGTATCCATCTATCAATTTGTTTATTTATCTTTCTATCTATCTATCTTTCTATCAATATGTTTGTTTGCCAATCTATCTGTCTGCCTACTTGAATGTATGCTTGCCTTACTACTTGCCTATTTGTCTATATTTCTGTCTATCTATCTATCTATTATAAATCAAACTATCTATCTATTTATCTGTCTGTCTATGTATCTATAAATTTATCTATATTAAAATTATCTATCTATCTATCTATCTAAATTCTTGTCAATCAATCAATCGATCTATGTATCATTCTATCTATCTTTATAAATATATACCTGTGTATATTTTTATCTATCTTAATATCTATCTATCTATTTATCTTTTTATTTATCTGCGTATCTATCTATCTATTTGTTTGTCTATCTATCTGTCTAATTATCTTTTTATTTATATATATATTTATCTATCTATTTGTCTAATTATCTTTTTATTTATATATATATTTATCTATCTATCTGACTATCTATCTGTCTATCTATCTATCGATCATTTTATCTTTTTGTGTATCTATCATCTAAGTTACTATCTATTAATCTATCTTACTAACTATTTGTCTATTTTTTTTGATCTATCTATCCTCTTATCTTTATGTCTAAGTATTTGTCTATCTATAAGCCTTTGTATTAGACAATCTATCTAATTAATTATGAATCAAAAAATTAATCTATCTATCTATTTATCTATCTTTCAAATTCTCTAATAATATGTAAATCTATTTTTCTATATATTGGTCTATCTGTCTATCTTTATATTAGTCAATAAATATATCTAACTATCTATCTATTAAATTTTCTATCAATTTATTTATATATAAGTCTATCAATCTTTCTCTCTATCTATTTATTATTTTTTATATGAATATGCCTATTAATCTCTCTTTCAATTAGTCTATAAATATGTATATCAATATATATATATATATATATCAATTTGTCTATCACTCATTCTTTATATCAGTCTATCAATCAATCAATCTATCATCTTTCTTTCTTTCTATATGTTTGTCTATCTATAGATTTATCTATATTTCAGTCTATCTATCTTTTTATCTTTCTATCTATTCGTCTATCTATTTATCTATCTATATTCAAATATATCAATTAATCAATCAATCTATATATCTATCTATCTATTTATCTATCAATTTTTCTAATAATCTATCGATCTATATTTCCATCTATCTATATATCTATATATCTATCAATCTGACTAACTATATTTTATCAATTTATCTATATAACTATGTAACAATGTATCTATCTATATTCCTACTTGTTTAACTATCTCTTTGTCTTACTAACTGTCTGTCTATCTATCTATCTATATTTCTTTATTCTATCATTTTCTTTCTATCTGATCTATCTATTTATCTATCTATATATTATCTGATCTATCTATATATTTATCTATATATTTTTATCTGATCTATCTATCTATATATATATTTATCTATAAATCTATCTATCTATATGACTATCTATGTGTATATCTATCTATCATTCTATCAGTTTATCAATCTATCTATTAGTATATCTATATGTTTATCTATCATCTCTCTATCTATTTATTTATCTTTCTGTCTGTCTGTCTATCAATTTGTATATCATTCTATCAATCAATCAATCTATCTCTCTATATGTCTATCTACTATCTATCTTGATTTCTATCAATCTATTTATCTATCTATGTGTTAATTTTTTATCTATCTATCTTTTAATCTTTTTATCATTTTGTATATCTATAATCAAATTATTTTTCTATCTAATTGTCGATCTATAAGTCTATATATCTATCTATATATCTATTTAATAATATGTGAATCTATATGTCTATCTATATGTCTATCTATCTGCATATCTATATATCTTTCTATCTATCTATCTTTTATAATATGCCTATCAATCTATTTTGGAATCTGTAAAATCAATTTTTTTTCTATGTCGATCTATCTATATGTATGTTTGACTGTCTATCTGCTTGCATACTTGAATGTATGGCTACCTTACTCCTTACCTTTCTATAAATCTTTATGTATTTCTATTTGTCTATCGGTCTGTCTATCTATCTATCTATCTATCTTTCTATCTATATGTCTGTTTATATATCTTTTTATCTATATTTCTCTCTATCTATCTATCTATATATATGTCTATCTATATATCTATTTGTCTATCTATCTATCTATCTGTCTATCTGTCTATCTATATATCTATCTACATGTCTATCTATATTCCTATCTATCTATCTATATGTATATCTATATGTCTATCTTTTTGACTATCAATATGTCTATCAATCTACTTATCTTTATATTTACCTATCTATCTTTCTATCTATTTGTCTATCTGTCTATATAATTGTGTATCTATAGTCTATCTAATAGTCTATCTATATAATTATGTGTTTATCTATCTATCTTTCTTTTTATAAAACTATCTATATTTCTATCCTTCTTTATTTCTATCTATCTATCGATCTATCTGTCTATCTACATCTCTAATGATCTATTTGTCTAATAGTCTATCGATCGATCTATCTATCTATATGTATATGTATCTATATATCTTTAATTCTATCATTCTTATATCTATCATCTATTAATCTTTTTATATAATATTTTAGTCTATCAATGTGTCTATCAATATATCAATCTGTATATTGATCTATTTTCAATCTATCAATCAATATGTCTATCAATCTATTTATTAGTTTGTCTATCAGTTTATCTCTCTATATGTCTATATATATATATATATATTTGTCTATCTATATTTCTATCTATATGTCTATCAATCTATCTGTCTATATATATATATATATGTGTGTGTGTGTGTGTATGTGTGTGTGTGTGTGTGTGTGTGTGTGTGTGTATATATTGCCTATCAATTTGTCTGGGATTTAGTCTATCATTCTTTATATCTATTTCTCTATCTGTGTATATGTATGTTTGTCTGTCTATCTACCAACCTACCTGAATGTATGCCTGCTTTACTAGAAACCTTTTTGTCAATCATTCTATCTATCTATATGTCTATTTGTGTATCTATCTGTCAGTATTTCTAAATATCTTTCTATCTCTTTATCATTCAATCTATATGTCTATCTATCTATCTACCTACCTACCTACCTACCTATCTATCTATCTATCTATTTATCTGTCTATTTGTCTATCTATCTATCTATCTATGTACTTTACTATCTATCAGACCATCTATCTTTCTATCTATCTATTTATCTATCTATATGTCTATCTTTCTATCTATCTTTATTTCTATCTATATATATATTTGTCCTTCTTTCGATCTATATATCTATTTATTTATCTGTCAATCAATCTATCCATCTAACTATCTATTTGTTTATCTATCTATCTATATTTCTATTTATCTATCTATCTATCTAATTGTCGATCTATAGTCTATTTATCAGTCTATATATCTAACCATGTGTCTATCTATCTATTGATCTATATATCCTTTTGTCTAACTATCTTTCTATCTATCTTTTATATATTTTTGTCTATCTATCTATCTATTGGTCCATCTCACTATCTAGCTATCTATTTGTATAATAATCTATCGATCTTTATATCTATCTATATGTCAATCTATATATCTATCTATAATTCTATAAATCTATCTATCTATCTATCTATTAATCTTTTTATCAAATTGTTTATATATTAGTGTATAAATTAATCTATCTATCAATTTAATTAGTAATATATGGTTCAATCTATCTATCAATATGTATATCAATCTATTTATCAGTCTGTTTATCAATTTGTCTATATATCTGTCTATCTATCTATCTATCTATCTTTCCATCATCCTATCAATCAATCAATATATCTATATATCTATCATTTTATCTATCTATCTATCTTTCTTTCTTTCTATCTATCCATCTTTCTTTCTTTCTAACTATATATCTTTCTCTCTATCTATCTATTTGTGTTTCTAATTATTTGTATGTCTTTATATCTATCTGTCTATCGATATATCTATCTATATATTAGTCATCTATCAATCTATGTTTTTGTCTAGCTATTTGTCTATCTAATGGTCTTTCTATATATCTCCCTATCTATCTTTCTATCTATTTGTATTTAAATAAATGAATAAATATATATATATTATATATATATTGTGTGTGTGTGTGTGTATCTTTATAGATGTTTATATAGCTGTCTATAGACCTCTCTATCTATCAATTTGTCTATCTATCTATTTGTCTAATTATCTTTAGAACTATCTAACTAATTGTCTATCTATCATTCTTTCTTTCTTTTAATATATCAATCAGACTATATATCTATCTATCAATCTGTCTATCTAATAGTCTTTTAATTTTTCTAACAATATGGCTATCAATCTGTCTTTCAATCTAACTATCAATCAATTTATCAACTAGTCTATCAATCTATCTATCAATCTATCTATTAATATCTCTATCTATCTATCTATCTATATATATATATCTATCTATATATCTATTAATTTCGTTATCTCTTTGTCTATCTCTCTATCAATCTATGTATTTATCTATATATCTTTCTATCTATCTGTCTATCTATATGTCAATCTATATATCTATTTATCTATCTATCTTTCTATCGATTTATCTATCAATAATTATATTAATCTGTATATGAAATTATCTATCAAAAAGTATATAAATCTTTTTATCTATTGATATGTTTATCAATCTTTCTATAATATATCTATCAATGTGTCAATCAATCTATTTGTAAATCTATATTTAAATATGTTTATCATTCTATCTATCATTCTATTTAATAATCTATATATATATCTATCAATCTAACTGTCTATCTATCTTTCTATCTTTATCTATGTATATCTTAATTCTATCTATCTATCTATCTATCAATCTATCTATCTGTCTATCTATTTATATATCTATATATCTAATTATTTTTCTATTTATCTTTCTAATTTTTAATCAATCAATCTATCTGTTTATCAATCAATCTATAAATTTGTTTATCAAATTATCAATCAATCAACTTATCAATATATCTATTTGTCTATGCGTATGTCTGTTTGATTGTTTGTATGTCTATTTGTCTAACTAACTTTTTGTCTGTCTATCTATTTGATTGTCTATCTGCCTGCCTATCTGACTGTCTCCCTATTTTACTGGCTGACTATCTGCCCGCCTATCTGACTATCTTTCTATTTTACTGGCTGACTATCTGCTTGTCTATCTATCTGTTTATCTATTTGTCTACTTATCTTTCTATTTATTTGTCAATCTTTCTGTATATTTATCTATCTATCTAAATTTTTATCTATGTATATATCTATCTATCTATCTAAATGTATATCTATCTAAATATCTATATGTCTATCTATCTATCTATCAATTTTTCTATCTATCTGTATATCTTTTTGTATATCTATCTATCTATATATTTATCATTCTATCTTTATGTCTATCTATCATTTATCAATCTATTTAGTAATCTGTCTATAATTTAATATATTATTAAATAAATCTTTCTATCTAACTAGTTGTCTATTTATCTGTCTATCTATATTTTTATCTGTGTCTGCCTATCTATCTATCTATATGTATGTATATTTGTCTATTTATCTATCTATCTATATATCTATCTTTTATCTATATATCTACCTATCTATTTGTCTATATATCATTCTATCTATCTATCTATATAATAATTTGTCAATCAGTCTGCCAATCTATCAATCTATTTGTCTATTAATTTTTTATCATTTTATCTATCTATCTATCTAAGTATCTGTCTATTAATCTGTGTATGAATCTATTTATAAAGATGTTTATAAATGTGTATATCAATCAATCATTCTATTGGTCTATCTATCTAACTATATACTTGTCTATCAATCTGTCTCCGATTCTGTCTATATATTTATCTATGTATCAATTTATCTTTCTGTTGTCTATCTACTTGTTTATCTGTTTGTTTGTCTATCTGTTTATGTTTGTTTTTGTCTATCTATCAATCTATGTATCTATCTGACTATTATTCTATCTATCTATTCGTCTATCTATATATCTATCTATCTATCCATTTGTCGATCTGTCTGTCGGTCTATCTTTCTATCTATCTTTCTATTTATCTATCTATCTGACTATTATTCTATATCTATCTTTCTATTTATCTATCTATCTAACTATTATTCTATCTATCTATTTATCTATCTATCTGTCTGTTTATATGTCTATCTATCTTTCTATCTGTTTATCTGTCTATCTATCTTTCTATCTTTCTATATATCTATCTATTTATCTATCTATCTATATGTCTGTCAGTTTATTTATCTATCTTACTATCTACTATATATCTATATATCTATCTTATTATCAACTATATATTTATCTATCAATCAATTTATCTATCAATCTATCAATATGTCTATAAATCTATATATCGATGTATATATCATTCTATCTATCTATCAATCTATCTATATATCAATCAATGAATCTAATGTCTAGCTATTTGTCTATTTATCTATCTATCTATTTATCTATTTCTCTATCTATCTATCTATCTATCTACCTATCGATTTTTCTGTCTATATATCTATCTATCTTTCTTTCTATGAATCTGTATATCTATCTATCTATCTATCTTTAAATTTGTCTATCAAACTATATATCTATCTATCTATGTATATGTCTGTCTGTCTATCTATCTGTCAGTTTATCTAGTTGTATATCTATTTGTGTGTTTATCTCTTTGTATATTTATCTATCTGTCTTTCTGTCTGCCTATATATCTAACTGTCAAGCTACCTAAATGTCAAATAATCTATATATCAATATATCTGCATGACTTTCGATTTTTATCTATTCGTCTCCCAATCTATCTACATGTTTGACTTTCTTTTTGTCTATATATCTTACTATCTATATGTCTATCTATTTATTTGTCTCTGTATCTGTCTATATATATATCTATCTATATATCCATCTATCTTTCTTCCATTATATTTATCTATTTATTTATTTATCATTCTATATAAATGTCTATCTATCTATTTATCTATAAGTTTATCTATTTGTATATCTATCTATCTATCTATCTATTTGCCAATCTATCTATTTATCTATCTATTTGTGTATCTATTTTATCTATCTCGATATCTATTTTTCTATCTATCAGTCTATCTATGTGTCGATCTATCTATCTATGTATCTATCTATATATCTATAAATCTAATTATCTATCTATATATTTGTCTATCTATCCATTGATCTCTCTTCTACTTATTAATCTATCATATTATTTATATATCTATCTATCTGCCTATCTATCCTTATAACTATTCATCTATCTTTCCTTCTATCTATCCATTGATCTATCTATCTATCTAAATTTCTATCTATCTATTTATCTATCTATCTATATATCTATCTATCTATATATCTATCGATCTATCTATATATCTTTCTATCTCTTTCTCTATCTATCTATCTATATATCTTTATGGCTATCTATCTATCTATCTATATTTTTATCTATATATCTATCTATCTATTTATCTCTATGTATAACTATATGTCTATCTATCTATTGATCTATCAATATTTCAATCTTTCTATCTATCTATCTGTATATCTATCTGTCTAATTATTTGTCTATTTATTTATTTATTTATGTATTTATTTATCTATCTATCTGTCTGTTTGTTTATGTGTCTATCTAACTGTCTATCTATATGTCTATCTAACTGTCTATCTATATGTCAATCTATTTGTCTTTCTATCTACCTATCTATCTGCTTATCTATCTATCTATATATCTATATATCTATTTGTCTATCTATCAATCAATCAATCTGTCTATATATCTTTTTATCTATGTATCTATCTATCTTTCTTTCAATCTATCTATCTATTTAAATATCTATCTATCTGTATATTTATCTATCTATCTATCTATTTAATTACTAGTCTATATATGTATATATCAATATATCTATATATCTATCTATCTATTTATTTGTATGTCTATCTATTTTCTATCAGTTTATCTATCTAACTGTCTATCGGTCTAAGAATCTATCTATCTATCTAGGTGTTTATCTTATTTTGGTAATAGAATATCTATCTGTTGCAGGCATAAGAAAACTGTTTAACAGATAGATTAATCTTCCATAGCTCTATTTACATATATATTTATTTATCATGACTTTCTTAAGATAGATATGTCTAATGATATAATTATTGATATATATTTATACATTATTTATGTGTGATAAATAATTATTACTCAATCTATATATGCATTTTTAATTGTTAATGTCTTTCTAGATAAATATATAAGATATATTCTCAAAGTGAGATTGATGATTATCATGATTTATGTTGTATATATTTGAACATAATAAATATATTTAAATATATTTCAACATAATGATTTATAGGTTTTGAACTCTATATGTATTGTGTTATATCAATACATATGTGTCTATTTGTCTATCTATTTAAACAAACTAACAGATTATTGATCTATTAGTAATAATTAACAATTCAATTATAAATTCAATAAGATATATTTAATCAAATAGCAGCAAAATAATAGATATATGTGTATACAAACTGATCAATTATGCCTTAATTTCATTTCTCATAAGGAATTTTTTTTTTCAATAGAATTAACATATGTATTCTATGTAATTATAGACACGCAAGGAGGGTAAGAAGCCCAATGCTCCTCGCTTATATAGATACATGCAGACAAAGGCTCATGATAATCAGATTTTCGTTGATCAGAGATCTCGTGCAGCAAATGTAAGTTTCATTAAAAAAATTAACTTTTTTTTGTTTGAATATAAATTAGGTGAGATATGAAGAAATGTTAGCAGTTGTGACTCAAGCGTATTCCAAGTTTACTTTAGGTTCATGTGATGGTGCAATAAGTAGTTCTCATTCATCAGCTTCACCAATTGATACGAATCAGATTTGGTATGTGGCTATTGATGGCAAGGAGAAGATGCCCATCTATGGCGTCGGTTTGTCGACATCATCATTATACTCACATAGATGACCAGATTATGATGCTGTATTATCAGGACCAATTTAGAATTTGTTCTCGATGATGGAAGAATTTCAGGACATGATACGAAATGCAATACAGTATTAGTTGGTCAATACACAGCGACACATGATCGACTATTAGGATGATAGGGATGAGTTGCGTATGTTTTTTGACTAGCTTACAAAGAAGTTTCAAGAAATAGGACTACAGTTCAACCATAATGATCAACCATAGATTTTTTGGCATAATACTCCAGCTATAGCATATACTCCATCGCCATAGTAACACCTGCAACAACTACATCAAGAATAGCAGAAGTAGATAGCTTTACCTCAATACCCGACACCTCACTCTGTGGACTAGATACATCGCAGTATAACGATTATGAAACTAGGTTGGATGATTAAGTCTATTACACACATTTTTTTCAATGCATTAAACCTTGATTTTGAATTTCATTTTTTTATTTTCTCTTGATGTATTATATATATATATATATGCAATATATATAGTTGTTTGCTAGAGTTAATTGGATTTTTTGTAGTATTATCTATATATGTTTATGTAGCAACTGCATCAAAACTAGAAGTTGATTGGATTTTTTTGTGTTATCTGTATATGTTTCTGTAGCAATTGCTTCAAAACTAAAAAAAAAAATTGGTCGGTAATTACCAACGTAATTGCGACCAAAAACTAACCAAAATATTATAATATTAATGGTCGGTAAAAGGTCACCAAATAGTTGGCAATACTTTTGGAGCTCAATTACTGATCAATGATTATAAAATATTTTGATCGGTTTTTAGTTGCATTTTTTTTGGTTATTACCGACCATTTTGTAACTATTTACTTACCTAATACTTTTGGTGGGAAAATAGTTGAAATATAGTCGGAAATTATTTGTTGGAAAATTATATGTAAATTGTCGGTAATTACTAACCATTTGGAAACAATTTACCTACCTAATGCTTTTGGTTGGAAAATAGTCAGAATATAATCAGATATTATTTGTCGATAAATAGTCTTTAGTCGGTCGATAATTACCTAACATTTGGAGACCATTTACCGACCAACTGCTTTTGGTCGGAAAATAGTTGGAATTGAGATTGTAATTATTAATCGGTGAATGGTTTGTAAATGATTGTTAATTACCGACCATTTGGAGAGTAATGATCCAACCTAAATATTTTTGTCAGAAAATTGTCATGATATAGTCGGTAATTATTTGTTGGTAGAGGGTCGGTAAATGGTTGCTAATTTACTGACCGAATGATTTTTTTTGTGGTAAAAAAATTAACGACAAACAAAATTGTGATCAAATATTTTGGTCGATAATTGGTTGCTATTTGGTTTACCAACCAAAAAACACTGAATTAGCGACCAAATAATTGGTCAGTAATACGATAAATTTTAGTAATAAAATATTTATTTTTTTGGAATTATTTCGAAAAATATGAAACTCCTCCGAAAAATATATTGGACATTTCTTCGAATAAAATATGAATTTCTTGGATTTACTCTGAGAAATATGGACCTCATTCGAAAAATATATTGGACATTTCTCCAACAATATTTTTATTCCTTGGATACTTTTCAAAAACAACCGTGTAACTCAGTCTGGAGGGTGTCCCAATTCGAGTTCACAAATTTATAATAGTCATGCTCAAGAAAAAATACTACGTAACTCAATCTGGATGTTATCCTAATTCGTTCTCCAAATATATTTTATACACCTTTATATGTATATATATATCATGCACCCACTTATGTATATAAATGTTCCCGTGCATATGAAATGCAAGTATGTCATTTACGATTAAACGAGGTTTAAGACACAGCTATAACAATCCAAACCCAATTAACCTGCACTAAATTTTACTAAACGAAACCCATAAACTTTTTATCAATTAACCATTTCCAATGACATTTCTAACAATTCGAATTGAAATATAAAATATGATCATTTATGGCCTTTAAATAGAAAGAAATTCTCATAAGAGAAAACCACAAACTTTCTGAAAATTTCACGGAAACTTTATAAATTTGATGCCATACTAAATATCTCATCACGTAGAGCAACTTTTGTTCTTGCACTATCCTATTCTGACTCTAGAATAATCTATTACGATTAAAAGAAATTCAAGTTTATATATATATATATATTTTCTCAACACAATGATACACACACTCTCTCTCTCTAGAATTTTATTTTTTCCATTCTCTGTCCGGCATCAACCATTTTCTGGATTCACGTCATTTTTTTAATTTTTTTTATTATAATTTTTTTTATTTTTTTTTATTTTTTTTTATTTTTTTTATTTTTTTATTTTTTATTATTTTTTATTATTTTATTATTTTATTATTTTATTTGTTTATAATAATTTTTTATTTTTTTTATTTTTTTATTTTTTTATTTTTTTTATTATTTTATTTTTTTATTTTTTTATTTTTTTTATTTTTTTATTTTTTTATTTTTTTTATTTTTTATATTTTTTATATTTTTTTATTTTTTTATTTTTTTTATTTTTTTATTTTTTTATTGTTTTTATTGTTTTTATTTATTTTTATTTATTTTATTTATTTTATTTATTTTATTTTTTTTATTTTTTATTTTTTATTTTTTTATTTTATTTAATTTTATTTAATTTTTATTTAATTTTTTTAATTTTTTAATTTTTTAATTTTTTTAATTTTTTTTAATTTTTTTAATTTTTTAATTTTTTTAATTTTTTTAATTTTTTAATTTTTTTAATTTTTTTAATTTTTTTAATTTTTTTAATGTTTTTAATGTTTTTAATGTTTTTAATGTTTTTAATTTTTAAAATTTTTATTATTTTTATTATTTTTATTATTTTTATTATTTTAATTATTTTAATTATTTTTATTATTTTTATTATTTTTATTATTTTTATTATTTTAATTATTTTTTTTATTTTTTAAATTTTTTATTATTTTTTAAATTTTTTAAATTTTTTTATTTTTTAATTTTTTAATTTTTTAATTTTTAATTTTTTAATTTTTTTTTTATTATTTTATTTTTTATTATTTTTTATTATTTTTTATTATTTTTTATTATTTTTTATTATTTTTTATTATTTTTTATTATTTTTTATTATTTTTTATTATTTTTTATTTTTTTTTTATTTTTTTTTTATTTTTTTTTTATTTTTTTTTATTTTTTTTTATTTTTTTTTCAAACACATGGACCTCGCATGCATGGCCACATGATGACATCGTGGCGTAGTATTTTCCATTTTCATTTTTTATATTTATTTATTTATTCTAATAATTATTTAAATAAATTAAAAAAATAACAAAATTTAAACTTCCTCAAAATTTGACAAATTTGGTATGTAACTATATTTTTTAAGACGAATTCAATAACAAAATTCATTTTATCAGTAGGGTTCTAAAATTTTTAGTTAATTTTTTTTATAACAAAATAACTATTTCACATTTTCTCCTCCTTAATGAATTTCATCCCGAAATTCTCACAGATACAACTTTATAATTATAAACATATTCTGAAGTTAACTAATTATTAAATTACTAAAACACATACCTTCTTTTTCAAATAAATAAAAATAAGTGACATGCATCATGTCTTCACGTTCCCATGTTACTTCTTCTATTCCTTGATACTGTCAGATCACTTTTACTAGTCTCACCATCTTACGTTGCAAAACTTGGTCTCGACTATCAATGATACGCACTTGTATTTTTTTTAAACGTTCCATCTGTATCAATAAAGAGTTCGCCCCAATCCATTACATTAGTTGGACCTGAAATATATTTCCTAAGCATATATACGTAATATATCTCGTGGACACCAGTTAAATGTGGCGGTAATGCCAATTGATAAGCAACCAAACCCACTTTCTTGAGTATTTTGAATGGTCTAATATATCTTGGCATGTGGAATTGATAAAGACATATAATGATAGACAAATAGACACGCAAGGAGGGTAAGAATGAGAAATCTATAAATAGATAAATTAATCTATGTGTCTATATATATATATATATATATTAGCGATGTATAGATAGACATATATTTAATCAAAAATTATATATTTGTCAAATAGATTGGTTGTGCTATTCCCTTCCTATATCTATCAATTTATTTTATTTTAAACATATTTATAGTGATATATATATACATACATAGATATATGTATATATGTATGTGTTTATTTATTCTATCAATATATTTTTTTCGGTGTATATACCTAACTATATCAAATTAGATAATTAGATAAAATATATACAGATAGTTATATATCAAAATAGATATTTATGTGTGTTTATGTACAAATACTACAAAATGGAGGAGTGGAATGTAAATGTGAATAAAGGTGTTTAACTTGATAGTCACATTCTTCTCATATAATTATAAAAATATGACATTATAAATAAATAATTTATATTAATATAGGCTAAAAACTATTTTTATGATTATAAAATTTTAAAAAAATTATACAATATTTTTTCAAAGAATCTAATTATGATATTTAAATATTTGTATTTAAAAAACATTAAATAATTAATTATATAATTATAATCATTTTTAAGATATTTTAATTAATAAATAAACATACATAAAAATTACTACTAATATAAAGCTAAAATATTAAATTGTATTATTAAATAAATAAAATTATAAAAATATCTGAATTAATGAATAAACTAGTAAATATTTATATTTTTTTTAAAAATATTTACTAGAAGATTTAAAATTTTTGAATTATAAAAAAAATTCAAATATATCATAAAATTTAAAAACAATAAATTGATATTTAAAGATAAATACATAGATAGATGTTTTAATTACATCAAAAAAATCTTGATGATTTAAAAAATAAATATGTCAGTGTGGTTATTAAAAGAACGCTTCAATTATTTTTTAAGGATTTTAAAAGAGTTATTTAAAATATTACTAAAGAAATTTTTTTGTCCTTGTCCTAAAAACACTTAATTTTTATCTCTATAAATACATTTGTAAAGCACTACCAAACTGACCTTAAGTTGATTTGAATTTAAATTATATATTTTGTCCATACTAAAATTTATAAGAATTAAGCAATTGAATAAGATATTTTCTATTAACTTTAATATTTCATTTTTATTAAAATAATAAATATAACTTATTTTATTAAACTTCTCACTTTAAGTAATTTTTAGAATTTTATAAATTATACTTTTATATCAAATAATATGAAATTTAATGCCTATATAATTATTTCTTATTATATTCATAAAAAATAAATTTAAATCATAAAAATTTATAACAATAATATATATATATATATCCAATACTTTATTATAATATATTATTTTTTTTATTTATGAAATAAAATCATTTATGGTTAAATAAAAATCTATTTCTTTTTTTTATTTATATTTTTTAATTTTTATAATTTTAGTTTACTTTTATATATTTGTCTCTTTTTTTTATATCTACATTCATTTCTTTATTTATAGTTTCCATGAAATATAAAAATGCTAAGGCATTCAAGCACTTAAACCTTTTTATCTATCTTTGTGAAGAGGAAGAGAGGAGAAGTTAAACGGGACTACAAGAGCACGTGCAACTCATAATTCTACTTCTCCTTGTTACCAAGTAAGATTAACAATGCTAATCTCCTTTAGAATACTAATTACATTTCTATCTTTCTCTCAATTTGATTTCCACTGGCAGAGTTTGGTTGATATTGATTAATCAGTTTTAATTTTGTTTCATTTTCCCTAATTTATGTTCTTTTTTTTCTATTTTCATATCACTTATATGATTTTGACTCTCCACTATGAGAGAAACAACATATTGTTATTGTAAACTTTGTTCTTTTAATTATTAGTTTTTTTGGGTTTTATGGATTTCAAATACTAAATGTATGCTTATTGTTTCCTACTTATATAACTTAGAAAAAAAAGTATGCTTATTATTTTCTACTTCTGTAACTTAAGAAAAAAAAACACCATGAGAGATCAAATTTAACTTTTCTAAACTTAAATTTGATCTATTTGGTATTAATGATAAAATATGAACCACAGATGCCATTCTGTGCTAGATCTTGCAGTTTCAAAACAAAGTAACTCAAGTTCATCAACTGATTCTAATGTGATGTATCTGTTTCACTTGAATGTCACTACGATGTAGGTTGTCGGTGTACAATCTGTCTTTAACTAATAATCTAGTTTTTGATTCCCAGCAAATCATAGTTTCTTTTTTTCTGAATGAATATCATGTAGTTTATCTGGCTTGACATTCAAGTTTATTTTAGAAGAATGAGTATTTCTTAGAAACTAATCTTCTTTGATTTGGATTTTATAATTGGTTTTAGTGTTGATGGTATCATATATGTGTTTTCTTTTTCTTCTCAGCTGATCACTACTATATTTTTCATTAAGTTTTGTTTCTAATTTATCATTTAAATCCTACATATTTAGCTATTCTTTTTTTAATCTCAATTGGACCTCCGATCCTATGCATGTTGTTTTAGACTTGCACCGTAATATTCAAAATTTGATTTGATCATCTTTTTTCATTTTTTTTTTGCATTTTCCAAGATCTACACCACACGCTTATTATTCTAATTTGCTATAAGTATAAGTGAATATACAAAAAGTTATTGAAATAAGAGGAAGTACATTAATTGGAGAATATGAATGCAAATACACCCATAGACTATGTTGTGCTCCAACTATCACCTAAATCATCATTGTTAGATTTTTTATCTATAATGATGTAATATCTTCTACATGTGCATATATAATCTTTCTCTATCTTTCTTTATCTTTCTTTCTCTCTAGATATATGTATGTATATGTTCATTGATTTTTTGTTAATTGTAGGTGTTCTTTGTTCATCAAGAGTAATGGGAAGATTGAGAAGCTTGATACTAGTCTTTTAAAGTCACTTGTGAGTCAGTTAAAAGTCATAGAATCACTGAGAGGTCTTGCAGGCTCTTCACTCAAGATCAAAGCAGATCAATTCTAAGATCATGAAACTTGTTTTACCAAAGGAACACTCAAAAGGTTACAAACAAGACCCACCAATTGTTTTTCTAATCAAAGTTTATTGCCACTTTTTCTATTAAAGGTTCATATTGTTTGCCACTGCACCTAAAATTTTGGAAACTTTTTATGCATTTGATGAGGAGATGACCTAGCTGGAAGTGGCCTGGAAAATTTTCTCTTAGTTAGTATTATTTTTTTAAATATAATCTACTTTTTAAAGAAAAGATGTTTCAAAATTTTATTTACATGGTAAGTCTCATGGAGTTCTTAACTATGTTTTCAAAGAGCTATAGAACATTCTTCAGGTACCTTTCCTTCACATCTCCCCTCAAAATGAACACACTATTGTACTCTACTTTATATTCAAGCTCAACTGATGAATTCAATGCCATTTTTAATGATAGTCCATCGATATTGACTACTTTGCCTAAATTAAAATTAAAATATATCATATTTTAGATGCAATGATACATTTATTCGCTAAAAAGCAATAAGTCTCGGGTTCAAGACAATTAGATATGACCTCTTTGATATATCAATGGTAAGATTTGTTGAGATATATATTTATATACCTTTCTCTAACATTATTTTAGCCAAGAAACTTGTGCATTGAGTACACATACATGTTTACACAAACCAAGCTCAAATGATTAATTAAATGTCATTTTTTATTATAGTTATCAACATTGATTGCATTAATTGAATTGTCATTAACATAGATTATATGTATGTATATAGATATATATATATATATATATATATATATATGTATGTATGTATGTATGTATGTATGTATATAGATATAAAGATATATAGATATATATTTACGTATGTATATAGATATGTATATATGTACGTACATAGATATACATATGTAGGTATAAAGATATATATATATATATATATATATATATATATATATGTGGGTGTGTGTGTGTGTGCGTAGAAAAATATATATATATATATATGTATATGTGTGTATATAGACATATATATGTGTATATATATGCACACACACACACACACACACACACACACACATATATATATATATGAATGTATGTATGAATATATATATATATATATATATGTGTGTGTGTGTGTGCGCGTAGATGTGTGTGAGTGTGTGTATATATATAATTGGGTGGAATCTAACCTAGAGAAATCTACCTGAACCACAAGAGGAATTAATTCTTGGCCAAACAAATGATGATATTGATAGCTAATTAGGAATTAGGATCAAACTCGCAATCTTCAAGTAGTTGTGAATTCAATACCCTACCAACCAAACTACCTTGCCATTATTAGTTGCAATTATATTTTGATTTTAAAGCATTTGCATAAAATTGAAGCCTAATATAGATTATTTTTTTAGTCATATCGTGAATTTATGAATCAAATTAATTATAAATTTAAAATTTTTATGACTGATATATATTATATAATGATTTTGTTTTAATGTTGTTTTTTTTGAGATAATTATATTTTTATTTTTTAATGGATTATATTTTATTGTGATACATCGATAGTAATATGACTAGAAATACTTAATTAAATTTGATTTCTCATAGAAGAATGAGATATCAAATTAATGTGGTTGAAATATATCGGTTATATTTTTATTCTCTAAAAATATTATAAAAAAATAACATTATATATAAACTTTTATACGTTTATATAATCGTATGACAATACAAAATAAATGTCTATACTTTAATAAATATAAATGTATAACATTATATATAAACATTGATATGTTTATATAAACATATAATGGTAAATATAAATATTTATACATATGTATAAATGTTTATAAATATTTATACAACATTTACATACAATTATCCATTTATATAATCTTTTATATAACATTTAGATAACATTTATATAACATATAAAATATGTATACATATTTTAAATATTTATATAACATATAAATTTGTATATAAATATATAATATTTATAATGTTTATATAAATGTGATATGCATACTATATAATATTTATAAAAGTGTTACATATATATATTTCACTACAAGAAAATGTTCATTTAGCTAAGGGATTAGCTAGGGATTAGCAAGGAATATATGATTTTTCAATGAAATAAAAATTTGCAACGGATTAGCGACATAATATTTTCCAAAATTCCGCTCAAGAAAAGCGGAGATTTTAGTACTGATTTAGTGAAAGTAATTTCCTAGCTAATAAAACCTGGAATATACATACGAATTTAGTGATGAAATTTCCATAGCTAATAAAACCTGGAGTATAGCTATTGGGTAATTGCGCTTCCACGGGTAGTGAGATTAAGAAACAGAAAACAACAGAAACACAGAAAACAAGCAATATATATATATCCCAATCCAACAGCATCCACGACAGAATCAAAAACGAGAAATCAATACAGGAAATAATGTGGTTCGCTAGTCGCTCAGTATGACTAGCTACCTCCACCAGAAAATGCTTATGCGTTACAGATTAAAACCAAAATAGAACGTCTTATAGTATGTAGCACGCAGCAGTCGCGAAATCACACAGAGAGAGAGAAGAGGAAAGATGAACAGTTCAACCGGGTCAATAATAGCCGCCCAAAAAATAAATACAAATCGTTTTATATGAAAAATAAACATCCGGTTCATTTAACCGAAGCGGGACCTCCGTTATTGTGCTACTGCTGAATCCCCGGGCTTTTAATATTTCTTTTCCTGCACATACATGAAAATATTAAAATAGAAAAGATATTTGGTTATACAAATAGATTATTAAGTAAAAACAAATTACATATACATCAATAGCGATAGAGTTAGCGACAGAATTCCTCTAGCTAATAAAACCCGAAATATAGCGATGGAATTTTCCTAGCTAGTAAAATCTGGAATATAGCAATGGATTTAACGATGGATTTAATGATGCATTTCTTAGCTAATAAAATCTGGAATATAGCGATGGATTTAGTGACTGAATTTCCCTAGCTAATAAAATCTGGAATATAGCGACGAATTTAGCGATGGAATTTTTCTAGCTAATTACATCATGATTATAGTGATGGATTTTAGCGATGGAATTTTCCTAGCTAATTACATCCAGAATACAGCGACGAATTTAGCGATGGAATTTTCATAGCTAATTACATCTAAAATATAGTGACGGATTTAGTGATGGAATTTCTCTAGCCAATATATAATTATTTAATTTTTTAAATTTATTATTAGTTTTAATATTTTAAGTAATTTTATCTATTTAATGTATGTTAATGGTCTATAGATGAGTGATCCTTGAAAGATATATCCTCCATGTAAAATTATAAAAAAAGAATTTTATAAATAAATAATATAAAAAATATAAAAATACAAAAAAAATTATATTAATAATGACTAAAATAACTATTTTTATGATGTATAAATTTTTTTAAAAATTATACAAAATTTTTTTTATAATTTTTAAGTAACTTAAAAATTTGTATTAAAGTACCATTAAATAAGTAATTCTATAAGTATAATAATTTTTTATGATATTTTAAAAATTAAATTAACATACATTAAAATTTCCACTAATTAAAAATATAGAATAAGTCAATGTATGATTAAATAGAAAATATTTTCAAAAATATCTGAATTGACGAATAAACTAGTAAATATTAATATTATTATAAGTAAAAAAAATTTATGATTATATGAAACTTTTAAAAAAATAATTAATACAAAATTTGAATAAATACATAGATGTTTGCCCCAACTAAATTTTTTAAGAATTAAACATTTGAGTAATATTTTTACAATTAGCTTTTAACATTCAGTATTTATTATAATAATAAATAAACCTTTTTTTAATTATCTTCTCACTTTAAATAATTTTTTGAATTTTAAAAGTTATTAATGATATCAAATAATATGAAATTTTATTCCTTTAAAATTATTTCATATTATCTTCGTAATAATTAATATGAATTTTTAAAAATTTATAACCATAAAAAGTATATATTTATATATTTTTTAATATTAAGAGTATTTTATAACTCTTCGGAGAGTGGCTAGAAGACAAATCATCTTATAATGTATGTCTTATTATATAAAGTTGGTAAATTTTGCAGCTATTTGATTTTTTTGTAAGGCTAAACATATATATTTTTACATTGTTTATATATTTATTATTTAATTAATTTTATAATAAAAAATTATAAGGTATTTCTTTTTCATGTGTACCTTGCTACACGCACATGAACATTGTTGAAAAAATTTTGATAATAAATAAAAAAAGTAGTCTTTTTATATTATATATATATTATTTATTTAATATTTTATAATTAAAAATTTAAATATTTTGGTAATATATATAATCACTTGTCGTCGAGATGCGAGAGACAACTCTAACAAGGGAAGCAGCTAAGTCCCCCATAGTCCACTTTTATCTCTCGACACCGACACATCAAAACCTAATCGAAGAGTAATATAAGAGAGATTTCTTATTGATTCTGTTATTTTTTATTCCGAAATTCTTCTTCATTAATTACCATGGTAAGCTTGGATTGCTTATATAAATTTATTTGTATACATACTTTATGCATTTGTAATATAATGTGTTCTCATTGTGTATATGTTGATGGTGCACAGTAGGTATGCTGACTACATCAGTATACATAATTATATATAAACAATATACATAAACAACAAACATAAACATAAGTGTATTATATATATGTGTATTTAAACATAACTATGCATCAATATGCATGTATGATATAATTCAAATTTCTTATATAAGTGTATTTTACAATATTTATCACTATAAAAATAGTATACATAAACATAACTATATATAAATAAAACAACATATATTTAATACACACACACACACACACACACATAACTAAATATATATATATATATATATATATATATATATATATATATATATATATATATATATATATGTATTTAACAATATGTATATCAACATATTACTATATATAAATGTATTTATCAACATTAATATGCATAACTATATATAAACAGTAACCATAAAGAGTATACATGGGCAGTATTAGGTATGCTGACTTGATATCTACATCAATATACATAACTATATATAAACAGTATACATAAACAACATACATAAACATAAGTGTATTTTATATAAGTGTATTTAAACATAACTATGCATCAATATGCATGTGTGATATAATTCAAATTTCTTATATAATTGTATTTTACTATATCTATAACTATAAAAATAGTATACATAAACATAACTATATATAAATATAACAATATATATTTAATATACATATATATATATATATATATATATAATCATATATAAATGTATTTAACAATATGTATATCAACATATTACTATATATAAATGTATCTATCTACATCAATACCTATACATAGCCATATGTCTTCATATATATAATTACATGAAAAACAATATATAACTACATCTACAACATGTATAACTACATGCTTCAGAAACTTAATATCCATTCATATTATTCATCTCATTCATACATATTTTTACTGGATATTGTATAAAATTTTATCATTTTCCCATATATTTTAGGAAGTTAAATTTATTTTTTTCAACCATAAATGTATTTTTATTATATTTTTATATGTTTGTATAATCATTATGATTTAATATGTTTAGATTTTGTATTTTTGTTTCCCATAATATCATTTACTAAAATTGATTTCTAATAAAATGTTCATTTGTTTAAAATTCATGTTGTAAATTTCAAAATAAATAACAATATGTTTGTGTAATAAATATTATAAAAAATTTTTAAAATATATATGTGATGTAGTTTCAATTTACAAAGATAAAACTTTAAAATTAAAATTTATTTACATATAAAATTTTTGCTTCATAATATGCAATATGATATATTTATTATAAATAAACAATCTTAGAAATGTATTTATTAATTACAAAAAAAAATTGTAATGTATTAAATTTTTAAAAAATTTTAAAAATAATTATTGAAAAAAAAACTAATTCATATATTGATATGGTCATTTATATATTTTGAATAAAATTAAAAAATAATTACTTGTAGAAAAATTTACTCATGTATTTATATGGTAATTTGTTTTGTTTGAACATAATTAAAAAAATAATTAATTTGTTACAAAACATTAAAGATATGTATTTATATGCACTACATTATATTTGTTTGAATTTTAAAGTTTCTAACAATTTATTAATAACAATAAATAATAGGTAGAAATTTATCATAGACATTAATATTTTAATAAAAAAATTATATAGAAAAACAAAAACAATATTATCTATTTATGAATAATATTTTCATTTTTAACATAAATGTAAAAACAAAATAATTTACAAATATGCCAACTTCATTTATTTATATGAGTATAATGATAGTTATTTTTAATATAAATATTAAAAAAACAACTAAGAATAAAATATAAGCTCATATATATAATTCATAATTTCATTTTATGCATTAATATGCTTCACACACACACACACACATGCACACACACACACACACACAAATATTTTTTATAAATATAAATAATTTTCAATATTTTATAAATTATGTACAATATATAATATTTTATTTTAATTAAATTTTCAAAATCAAAAAATTTTAAATACATTCACACACACACACACACATATATATATATATATATAATATTCATGTGTAACTTTAAAAATACATTACCTATATAGGTATATGTGTATGTTTGTGTGGGTGTACAATAGTATATGCATGCATACAAATATATACACACTACTTTGAAAATGTAGATACATGTGTGAATATATACAAAAGTACAAAAATGTGTATGTTGATATATAGTGTATAGTAATGTATATGGATATATAAATGTGTGTGTGTGTAGGGCAGTGTATATGCACATATATATTTATGCATATATATGTAAATATCAACATTAATTTTGAGAAGAAAAATACTTGAGCACATAATTATTAATATGTTCCACAAATTCAGGAGAGCATGAGCAAAAAGTGACATTATTGCAAGATACTACTAATCTTCTATCTATAACACTTTGTCTCAAAATTTGATCAGAGTTCTACTTGCAATGATAAGGTTCATTCAATACTACATACTATGGAGTTACATTTTAATTCAATATTATAATTTGTTCAAATAAAAAAATCTATCTAATATCTTCTTTAACAACTCTTCTATCTTCTTTTTCTTGTCTTGATAAGCTATTTTCAATGTTGATTATATGTGCATTTCTTATCTAATATCTCTAGTTCAAACTATTTTAATAGTAAAATCCATCAAATCAATCTAGGCCTGACATCTTTTTTTATGAGCTATTTGATTATAGAATAGTTAGTATATACTATGACTTTGGTTCCCAATAAATATGATATTAATTTTCCAAAAGAAAAGATTGTTGATACAAGTTCTTTCTCTATAGTGGTGTAATTCAATTAGGGCATTTGAGAGTGTGTTGTTATCAAACTATATGTTAACTATTTATAAATATTTATATAACTATATAAAACTCTTCATAATTTATATTTAACTATATTTGTAACTATGGTAACTTTTTTTATAACTATATTAATAACTATATATAACTATTTTTTTAACTATATAATATTTTATAATTATATGAGTAATTTTATATAACTATATTTTTAACAAAATATATCATATGTATAATAATATATAACTATATATAATTTTATTTTACTAAATGTATAACTATAAAAATATTATATATAACTATATCTTTAACTACATACATATGTATAACTATATGTGTATATAACTATATATAAATATTTGTATAACTAAGTAATACTTTATATAATTAAATATACCTATATTTGTAATTATGTATACATATATCTATTCATATAATTAAATCTATATATTTATTTATAACTTTGTATATATTTATATATAACTACTTATAACTACTTGTATGAATATATCTATATATGATTATATGTTTAATATAAATCTATATTTAATTATATAAACTATAGGTATAAGAACATATTGAGCTTGACCGCCTTCCTTGGTGACCCTCTCTTGAGGTCTATTGATTCTGTTTCTTTCTCTCATTAGATCTCTTTACTGCCATGTGACAAATGGATTCAGATTTAGTGGAATAAATGGGGTTTACGTTCACAATGCTATTTAGCAAGCTGTTTGCCAACAAGGAGATGAAGATTTTGATGCTAGGTCTTGATGTTGGCGGTAAGATAACCATCTGTATAAATTGAAGCTTGGTCAAATTGTCACCATAATTCCTATTATTGTCTTCAATGTAAAGACTATTGAAAATAAAAACATCAATTTCACTGTGTGGAATGTTGGGGTCAAGACAAGATTCACCCTTTCTAGAGGGATTACTTCCAAAATACCTAGGGTCTCATATATGTGGTGGACAGCAATGACATAGATCGAATTGTTGAAGCAAGTGATGAGTTGCATTGGATGCTAAACAAGGAAAAGCATCGAGATGCAGTTTTGCTGGTGATTGCCAATAAACAAGATCTTACCAATGCGATGAATGCAACTGAAATTACTAAAAGCAAGGACTTCACTCTCTTCGCCAACACCATTGGCATATTCAGAGCACTTGTGCTAACTCTGGCGTGGGCCTCTACGAGGGTCTTGATTGTCTTTCCAATTACATTGCCAGGAAGTCATAAACATATTTAGCAGGATGAGAAAAACTTTATTGACAAATATGGATGTGGATCTAATCTTTGCCTCTTTTGCTTAAGTTTTGGTCTGTTATGTGGATGTCATCATCTGTTTATAACTATATGTGTAACTATATTTATAACAACATGTAACTATATTTATAACCACAAGTAACTATATTTATAATTACATGTATAATAACATACAACATTATGTTCAATTATATGTGTTTAACTATATATAAATATTTGTAAAACTAAATAAAACTTTATATAATTAAATATACCTATATTTTTAACTATTTATACATATATGCATACATATATGTAAATCTATATATTTGTTTATAACTTTGTATATCATTATGTATAACTAATTATAACTACTCGTATGAATATATATATATATATATATATATATATAACTAAATGTTTAACGAAATATAATATTTTATAACTATATATATTATATGTATAATAACATATAACTATAAATAATTATATCTTACTATATGTATAATTATAAAAACTTTATACATAACTATATTTTAATATTAATTAACAACATATATTTAATATACATTTTTATATATTAGTATAATAAATGTATTTTAGTATATCCATACCTATACATAACTATATGTATAAATATATAAAATTATATGAAAAAATAAATATTCATACATGTATAAATATAAGTTTAACTATACGTTTAACTATATGTATAATCACATATAACTATATTTATATTTATATGTATAAAAACATACATCATAATATTTAACTATATGTGTATATCTATATTTAAATATTTGTACAACAATAAAAAAATCTATATAAATAAATATAACTTTATGTTTAATTATGTATACATATATGTATACATATATGTAGATCTATATAATTGTTTATAACTTTTTATACATTTATGTATATCTAATTATAACTACATGTATGCATATATCTATATATAACTATATGTTTAACTATATGTAACTATTTATAACTACATTTACTATATGTATACTAACATTAAATTATATATGGGATAATACTAATTTGTTGCACTAACTTTAAATTAAATGAAAAAAGATATAATATCAATAGTATGTAAGCACATAGCATGAGAGTATTCGTTGGTTAGGCTCATATATGGTATAATACAAATATGGATCATACTCTTACCTATTCCTAGCACTTGGGCATCAGGCTCATATATGAACTTATGTATGATAAAAGATGTATTATATGATAGGTTTGTACTGAATAATTTTTTTTTTATTTTATATAACTCCTCATTCTAATAGTATATTCTTTGTGTGTCTCTTTCTCCCTCTAATTCTTTCTGTCACTCTCTTCCTCTTTTTTCTTTCTGTGTCACTCACTCACACTCTCTCTCTTGTTATTTTATTTCTCGCTATCCTTTCTTGCTTGTTCTCTCTTTCTCTCCCTATCTCCCCCTCTCTCCCCTTTCTCTCTCTCCCTCTTCCTCTCCCCTCTCTCTCTATTTCTCTATCTCCCCCCCCCATCTCTCCATTTCTCTGCCCCTCTCTCTTCCCCACCTTCTCTCTCTCTCTCTCTCTCCCCCTTTCCCCCTCCAAACATTAAATGTCATTCTTGTTTGCTCTCATTTCTTGTGCATTATCTTATTTTTCTCCCTTTATCTAGTATTTTCGTGATATCTATTAATCTTTATCATGCAAAAAATCACTTTATCTATTCATGTAGATTCTGCAAACACATTGCCTCGAAATTCACGATATTTAATTTTTAAATATTCATTTGTAAGTAATTTTATTTAATTATTAGTATATTTCGAAGTAATAGAATGTTTAATTCTAAATTAATGATTAATCATTATATTTTGTGAATAAAACAGGGGAAAATGAGTTCAAATCGTTAGTGAATGTATCGAAAGTTTATGAATGGAATTTTGAATAAATATTTTTTGAGTGGGCTTGAAACTTTCATCAATTTGCATCTAGTCAATCAAGATGGATGGATGAAGAACAAATTAAGTGTCCATGTAATCATCACAAGTGTCAGAATATCCCTTTTCATGTTGTACACACTATAAGATACTATTTGGCTAAATATGGCTTTATACCAATTTATTTTGTCTGGATTTATCATGGGTAAAGTACAATGGCTCTGAACATTGACCAAAATGAGAGTACTGAATGTTTGCTTGTGGTGAAGAATCATCAAACACATACCATAGAATGATAACGGAAGCTACTGGTGCTGACTTCAATATGGATTATATGGATGAACCACCTAATCCTAAAGCTCAGCAATTTTATGAAATTCTTAAAGCTGTAGATAAAGAGTTGTTGCTTGGTTATAAAATACATTCGTAATTGTCACTTGTGGCTCGACTTATGAGCATTAAGTCAAAAAAGCATATGTCTGAGAAATTATTTGATCAGGTGACATAACTGATGAAGGAGATTGTTTCGAATAATAATTTGATCACAAACAACTTTTACAACACTGAGTAGTTACTACGAGGAATGATTCTACCAATGGAAAAAAATTCATTATTGTTTCAATGGATGTACGTTATATTGGGGTGGTGATAGTGATTTAATTAAATGTAAGTTTGTTGATCATCCTCGATTTAAGAAGGCATCTAGTGTTGTAGATACGTCACAAAAATTAAAAGTTGTATTTAAGAAGATGTATTGTTTTCTATTAATTATTCGATTACAGAGACTATATGCATCAAATGCTATAGCAAATGATATGAGGTGACATTCTAAGCATGAGGTTTAAGAAGAGGTAATAAGTCATCCATCAGATTCATTTGCTTGGAAGCATTTAAATCATAAACATCAAGATTTTGCAGGTGAAAATTGAAATGTGAGATTAGGACTTTATACTGATGGATTTCTACCATTTGTGCAATCTAGACAATATTATTCAACATGGCCAGTGATAGTGATGCCTTATGACTTGCCTTCATGGTTGTGTATGAAGAAGAAATATATGTTTTTGTCAAAATTGGTTCTAGGGCCAAAAAATCCAAAAGACATGCTGAATATTTTTTTATTGTCTCTTATTGTAGATTTAAATCATTTGTGTAATGTTGGCGTGAATACATATCCTATCTCAAAGAAGCAAATTTCATTATCTGGGCAGCCCTTATGTGGATGGTAAGTGACTTTCTGCATATTCAATGTTGTTTGGTTGGAGTACTACAAAATGATTTGCATGCCAATATTGCATGACAAATTCCAATGCATTTACCCTCAAATTTAGTGGTAAACAATCATGGTTTGATAACCATCATAAGTTTCTACCTACGAATCATCCATTTCGAAGAAATATAACTGCATTCTAAAAAAATAAAATTGTGATTACCGTTGCACTAGTAGTTCATTCAGGAGATGATATTATGACAGAGATTCAAAGTTTGGGTTTGAAGAAGGTAACTAAAAAGGGTGCTACTGGAAGTAATGGACCAATAGGAAAAATATTTAGCTAGAGGAAACTTAGTTTATTTTGGGACTTGTCCTATTGGAAATCCAATTTTATTCATTATAACTTAGATGTAATGCATATTGAAAAAAATATGTTTGATAATATTTTCAACGTTGTCCTTAATGTAGACGAAAAAACAAAAGACACTTTAAAATCAAGACAAGAGCTGAATGATTACTGTTGGCGTCCTTAATTGAAACTAAATGAGGCAACAGAAAAATTTGCTAAAACTTGCTATACACTTGATAAGAAGGCAATACATATATTGTGTGAATGGGTTGAAATTTTGAAATTTATTGATGGATATGTGTCAAATATGAATGCGTTGATATGAAGAATCTTAATATATTTGGAATAAAAAGTCATGACTGTCATGTATTTATGCAGAGATTAATACCAATTGCATTCTATGAATTACTTCCCCAAAGTGTTTGGAAAGTCCTTACAGAACTTTGTTTTTCAAAGAGCTAACTACAACTACAATCTAAATAGATGACATGGTGAGGCTGGAGAATGACATTCCACTTATTATTTGTAAGTTTGAATGAAAATACTCATTGAGATTTTTCACTCGATGAAGCATTTGCTAGTCCATTAGGCATATGAAGCAAGGATAGCAAGGCCATTGCAATACAGGTGGATGTATTTTTTTTAAAGGTAAATACATATAATTTGCTATGTTTTATTATTTCATACATAAAGTAATATGGTAAATTAATATTATTGAACTTTAACATTGTGGTTGTAGTTATCTTCGTAAGTTAAAATTGAATGTTAGAAACGATGCAAAAGTTGAAGGTTCAATTTGCAATGCTTATTTAGTAGAAGAAGCATCATCATTTTGTTCTTATTATTTTGAGTATCATGTCAATACAAAAAATAGAAATGTGTCTCAGAATGATAAAGGTCATGTGATGGTAGAAGATGATTCTGTGGACAAACTATCTATCTTCAAGCACCCTCGAAGAGTATTTGGAAGAGCAATGAAAAAATGTATGATAGATGAAAAGTACAAATCAACCCAGAGCTGCGTTTTACTTTATTATGAGGAGGCTGCACCATATATTGAGTATGTATACCTAAAATGGTTGTAGGCTTAATCATAATTTAATTTTATCTTTAATACGAATTATTAAAAATTGATATATAATTTTCTCTCTCTTTTTATATTTGTGCAGTATTTATGTTGAGTAATTAAAATATAGGCAACCAGTAATTTCTAGTAATGATGTCGATTATATTCTAGAAACTGAATTTGCGAATTGGTTCAAAAATTATGTGAGAATTAATAAGTTTTAAATTTTTGAATTATTTAATTTATTAGTATCTTTTATTTGTTAATATCATTTTTTTTAATTTATGTCGCACGCAATTGATCCTTCAAATGGAGATTCAAATATTTTCATTTAGAATCTAAGTAAAGGCCCGTTTAGATATGTGACAACCTATCCTGGTCATTTTGTTAATGGATATAAATTTCATGCAATTGGGCACGATTCATCTAAAACAACAATGAATAGTGGTGTATGCATTAAAGGCTAAGGTTATAGTGCAGATGAGATTGATTATTATGGTCAACTCAAAGAAGTTAATGTGTTGGAGTATCCTAGATTCGAAAATAACAAGATTGTATTATTAAAGTGCATATGGTTTGATTCTACATGAAATATGGGCACAAAGATTCATTCAGATTATAAGCTAGTGGATGTTAAGCATAAACTTATATATAATCGATATGAGCCATTTATTATGAAAGTTCAAGCTGCTCAAGTATATTATTATACATATCCAAGTTTATCGCGTGATAATAGTGATTGATGGTCAATTTGAAAAATCAAAGCTCGATCAAATTTTGAAGTACCAACATCTTAACAAAGAAGTGCAGACTTAAATATTGCACTAACATTCTAGGAAGATGACATAAAAAATATTGAGCCTATGCATGTAGATGAATATATAGAAAATTTATGTGACTCAATTGGTGACCTAATACAAATTGAAGATTATCAATTCCTATCTGAAGATGAGTTCGAACTTCTATCAAAATCAGATGAAATATGAGAAAATTCATTGAAGGATGATATTGATGCTAATTATTAAACTGTTATAATTTTATTATAATATTAAACTATGAAAGAATTTTTATATTTTGTTGAAATCTATCTGTGTGTTTTATTCTAAAATACATGCTTGTTCATCTTATCTTTATAATTTTTTCTATGTTTTATTTTGTATAGTAGATGACGCCCAAAGGATGTGACCATGGTGGAGGTGGATGTGGACAGAGAAATGAACTAAATTCATCTATTATGTTACATCATGTTGAAAAATCAGTACCATCTCATACCCAGCATATCCAAACTTTAACATCATAATCACCATCTTCATTTCTATCACCAATACCATCATTGAGACCTCTACTATCACCTTTATCAGATATAAGTCCGCCAACCATTATGCTTCCTTCACACACTTTTGATCTAGTTCTATCTTCTACACCATATTTCATGCCGATAGTTTCCCATTTACAAAACAAATGACATCATTAAATGTTGTGTGTTCCTCTGCAATCAGTGCAAAGTTAGTAATTGAGATTATAGATGGGAGGTAAAAGAATATGTAAATATGACTTGAAAAAAAAAATTTGATGTTGCTGTCAGTGGTTTTTTTTATATTGTGATGATTTGATTTTTTTCAATGTTATTTATTTATTTGTACAGTTATATTCCATTTCACAAGTGTCTGACTATAATTACAAAGTATTTCAAGAAAAAGGCTGATACTAAAGCATTATCCTGGAAGAAAGTTTTTGAATCGACAAAAGAGCCTTATTTTAATGACGTTTAGGTAAAAATAACAAAACAAAAGCTTTGAAAAATAATTATCTAATTACTTAACTATTATGTTGGTTATTATTCAAGTAGTAAATAATTATGTTCTTGTTGTTAATATAAATTTTTTGTGATTTTTCTATATATAGAATCATTGTACATGGGCGCCCAAATTTGATGGAAAGATAAAGTCATTATGAGAGATCAAAGCTACTCAACAGTATTAAGATTTTGTCCATAAATTGTAGAATATGAAATAAAGGCCTATTTTTATATCCGAGGATGACTGACCAAAGTAGCTTAAGTATTGGGAGGAGCCATAGTGAAGAAAAAATTAGATATTGCCAGCAAAACATAGATGAAGTGAGGTAGTTGGACTAAGTTCAATAATCCGTCGACATAAAGGAGGGTCAAAGTTGAGCATTGAGCATGCTTGAGATTTAGTACAATTTTAAAATTTTAAACATTTATATATCTTGTGGTTGTCCTAATAGTCTAATAAATCAAATCTCTGCATGGTTTTATTAATTTTGTTAATTTTTATGATCATTTGATTTTTTATGACTTAATAAAAACATATTCTAGGCTATAAAATTGGGTCGAGATCCCAATTTTTATGAAATTTTTAGGAAGATACATGTGAAAAAAGTGGATGATTAGTTTGTTGACAATAAGTCTCAGATGATTACTGTAAGAATTTGTTATATTAATAAAATTTTATAATACTAAATACATTTTTTAAAATTGTTTGGAATGCAAAATATTTATTTTATTTTATGTATATCGAGAATATTATTTTTCTTTATTTTATCTCACGAACTAATAGAAGAACATGTGACAACTGCTCATTAACAAGTTGAGGGTTACATGGATCTTCAACCAATTGACTATGATCCTATTTATTTGGAGACCAAAGGAGGTCATAAGAAGTAGTGAGTGTATGGCATTAGCTCGAATGGAGTGTCATTTTGTTGTAGCAGTAATGCTTCTAATTCATCTATCTCAGCAATGGTGGATGAGGCGGTCGAATAACAAGCAATGGAAACAAATCAATGTATTGTAGTTATGGAGACTGAAATGAAAAAGAAGGATGAGCAGATATCTCATTTGAAAGAAAAAATATATGAAATTAAAGAACAGAAGAATGAGCAGTATATTAATTTGAAGGAAGAAATGAATGAAATGAAAGAAGAGAAGAAGGAGTAGATTACTTATTCGATTGAAGAAATGCAAGAAATTAAAGAAATGAATGATGAGATGAAAAAAATTAAGAATGTAATGGAGCAACAAATGTCCTATATAGAGTCACAGTTAGCAAAATTGATGCAATAGATAGCATTTTGAGATCCAGCTGTGATACCTTGTAGGAGAGGCTAGCACAAAATTTGCTACTAATAATGAGGATGATTTCGTATGAAAATTATTTCTGAACTGTTATTGATTTTTGTCTATGTAGCAAAACATGATAAGATTTTTTTATAGGTTTCAATTTTTTTTATTCTGGTTTTGTTTTTTGCTTTGCTGATTAATCTAATAATGAATGTTCGTAGGACACATTATGTGAGACAAATGAAAAAATTCTGATTTAAAGCATCCAGAATTGCCCAGGTCCTTCCAATGCATGGGTCCCATATATACTGATTTCAGCTTGATCAAAAGGAAGCCTAGCTCCTATTATCTTTATTATTCCTACAACATTTTATTTTTTCACTCTCTTTCTCTCTAAACATCATTGTTGGACATCATTTATATTTTTGTTGAAGTTGTATGCCTATAAACTTTAATTTGTGTTTGTTCGTGTCTATAATAAATATTTTTATATATCTGTGAATATGTTGGTGTGTCCCTGAATTTTTGGGTAGAATTTTAGCCTATTATAAGTATGTAAAAGCCTTGGCTGGTCCTCCATGGTACTGGGAACAACACCTTAGCTTCTGAAGCTATGAGATGAACCAAAAAAATTAATTCCACGCAAATGCAGGTTTGTTCTTGATACACATATTTTGTGCAGATATACATCATCGCAATTCAGATATGTGACTACTTGTTATCAGTTATTGGTTTGTAAATATATTATGTTATGCTCAATTTTAAGGTGTAACAATGTTCTCTATCTAAGTGGAGTACTAGAGAAAAAAGAACTAGAAATGCTGACCATGCCTAAGAGACATATATGCGTGTTTTTTAAGTCCTATATTATATTCTACTATTGTCTTTGATGGTATGTGTATTTGCATGAAAGTACCAAGTGTGTGTGTCAACTAAGGCTATGTGATTATATATACGTATGTATAATACTACAATATGTACGTACATATATACTTGGTATAAATGTATGTAAATACTAATTATATATCTTACGTATATACGGAATATATAAGTACATATATACCAAGTATATATGTTCGTATATACTGAGTATATTTGTACATATATATTCAGTATATATTTTCGTATATACTGAGTATATTTCTATGTATATACTTAGTATATACATACATATATACTATAGTATATACGTATGTATATACTCAGTATATACATACTTTATACTGTACTATATACATTCATATTTACTTGGTATATATGTACTTTTATACTGTAGTATATACATACATATATACTGAGTATATACATTAGTGGGTGCATATATTTATTTGTAGACATGTATATATTGACATACGTACACACTCATTTACACACAGACACACTTTTAAATATATAATTGCTCATGCTGGTCTGGTCATCATCGTGCATTGCACACTGATGTAGGTAATAAAAGCCATGGATATTAGACATTTCCTAAAGATGTGAGATGAAGATATTTCTGGTCCAGGCCAGCCATGAAGCTAAAAGTTGGTCTTAAAAATCTTAGTAATTATATTGATATACAATTATCACATGGTACAAAGCGAATGTATGAGTAAATAATTTTTTTGCTCTAGGTTCTGCAATGATTGGTTCTAATTGTACTAAGTCTTAGAATGATGATGATGATGATGCTCGTGTAGTGTCGTGTAATTCTGGTCCAGGAGGAATATCGAGTCCTATTTTGGGAGAAGCAGCTCGCATCCTCGTCAAAAACTCGCACAATCTCAAGGTCATCAGTCGAGCATCATCGCCCACCCTACGTTTATTATTAAGAACTGCAGAGGTGGTAGCGGTAGTAGTGGCGATAGTAGTGGTAATAGTAGCAGCAGTGGCAGTGGTAGCGACAACAATAGCAATAACAACAAATGTGGTATATACATACGTATATACTCAGTATAGATGTAAGTATAATGCTATAGTATTTTATGTACATATATACTGAGTATATTTGTACTCAGTACATATGTACACATAATACTACAGTTTATATGTACCTATACTGCAATAATATATGTACCAATGAAATGCTAGTATATATGTACATATATACTGCAGTTTTATATATCTATCAAAACATATCTTTTTATTTATTTATTTTGATTTGATTGAGTGCTTTAAATTTCTTATAGATATGGTATCGCATTATTCCACATACGAATTACGAAGCTTGTATAAGTGAAGGAATTTTTCACTAGACATGATGCACCGTGACCCAGACATCTTTGTCGCAGCAGAAAATTGGTATTTGAAGGAATAGAGCGAAAGAAAGCAATGTCAATACATGGATAGATTATACTTTATGCATTGTCGGTAGATACATCGATGAATAAGATGTAATAAGATTTTGTTATTTTTTTGTTTTAATTATGTAAAATATTGTATTAGAATAAGTTATTAAATGATTTTTTTAAACTATAAATTATCATTTATAGAATATATTTTTATTCAATTTTATATAAAAATATTAAATTATTTAATTAAAAATTTAAAAATAAATCAAATTCTGAAAATAGTTTTAAAATTAAAATAGCTTAAGACAATTCCCTTACTTAATTAGCAAGGGAAAAATCCCTTGCTAAATTAGCTTGGAAATTTTCTCTAGTTAATTTAGCTAGGGATAACTTTATTTTAGCAAAAAAATTTTTCCGTCGCTACATTTATTTGCTAGGAACTTTTTCCATTACTAATATTTAGTGACGAGCACTTTAGTTAGGGAAAGCTTCCATCATTATATCCGTTTAGCGATGAAAATTCTTATTTAACTTGCTAATTCAACTAGGGAAATTATTTTTTTAGCTAGGGATTTTTCCATCGCTAAATTATTAGCTAGGGACACTTTTCCTTACTAAATTTTAGTATTGAGCACTTTAGATTGAGAACACTTCTGTCATTAATCCATTGCTATGTTCGGTTTGGCTACGAAAAATACCTATTTAGCTAGCGAATTGTCCCTAGCTATATGTGATTTTTCTTGTAGTGTTTATATATATGTAACATTTATAAAAATATTTTAAATAAAACATAATATCAAAGTCAAAAGTAAGGCATGGAAGAAGATGAGCTCTAATTATTTCTGTTCAAGTGAAAAAGGAATCATAGACGATAAGATTAACCAGTTAATGCAATGCAAGCCATTGAGTGGAACAAGAGGTATTTTTTTGTTGCTTCTTTATGCGTATCCGGTGTGTAGCATAAATCACGTTGTAATTTGTTTCAGATTTTTAAGTTGGGGTTTGCATATCATATCTTGTGGGGTTGGTTATGTTGGCTTTGGTGATCATGAATATGACTAGGTTAAAATATACATGAAGAATGATGCTTCTTTTTAGTTCTCTTAGTTAAAATATGAGTCCTTATTAGGTAGCCTAATCATTTGCATAACTAAAAGGTTTGAATATGTTGTTTTGGCCCATCATAGAGTCGGTAGAAAATAACAGCTAAGACCCTAGTGTTAGCTGTTATTTTCTATGCCACCACTATTAGTGTCACCATTACCACCTTTCTGCTTTTGATTCCCTTCTTAGTCCGTCAGTGCCACTACCCTTTTGATCACTATAATTCTACCAATACCTATGCATCATAGTATGTGTTTATGAGGGAAGGCATCCATAGTTTTTTTCCATTTTTAGGTGATAATTTGGGAAGCTATTGCTATATTTTTGTTTGATGAGGAGAATAAGTAGCAGATATGATGACATTTTTTAGCATCTGTTCCAGTTCACTTTTTCATTAAGTTGTGCATGATGAACATCCTCCTTGGTTGGTTAAAGTATTATGTGATAAACTCAACTGGTGTAGAAGGGTACATCTCTTCCACTTATTTGCGTTGCCTTCATGATTAGGGTTATAAAATCAACTAAGAATGATGGAACCCTAAGCAAAGATGGCCAGTAATAGTGAATGAAATTGATCACTAAACTTTTAATGTGGGAGCCATCATGATCCTAATCTGACATTATCATGAGATGACCATATCTTATTGCTTTGAAGCTATCATACTACTTATGTTGTTGCAACCCAATAATCTTCTTGATGTTTTCAATTTTTTTGTATCTTAACTTAGACATCGATTGGCCATCCTTTGCATTAGCATCAATCATTTATTCGGAAGGAATTGAGGTTAGAAACATAGAATCCACCCGCCCTGCAGGCAAATTCAAAAAGATATACCTAATTGATGGAATCAATAATGGGAAACCTTGTCGGACTAGTAGCCAAAATATTTCATGAGCTCTATATTTTATATACATCGAATTTTATATGTATTTTTTGATCCTTATTGTTCAAAACTAAAATGCATAACGAGTTTCAAATATGATGTTTGATTCTAGTATCGAGCAAGTTCAATAAACTAAAAGATTTTCATATGAGTAATGTTGATTTCTTTTTCCATATTATGTACGGGTTAGTTCTGAAGCTGATGCCCGAGAAGATCAAATATAGGCTTCATTCTCACGATGTGCCATAAGGCTCTGGTAGTGGATGTCAATCTTTTACTGTATTCTCTTTTGGTTATGATTTTAATAGCTATTGGGTAATTATTTTATTTCTTCCATGTTCTAAAATAGTATGTTGGAAATTCAATATTTGTTTTATGGATAAAAATTCGCATAATGAGTGGTAAATGATATATCTGTGCTGCAAAACTCCAAAATTCTCTGAATCAGAACTCTTCATGCATATTGGTAAATGCTATATACGTGATGGTCATATATATAATTTTGCTAAATTAATAAGTTGCCAACCTTCGTATCATTTAAGTTTGAATTGATGAGTATGTAGGAAATGAAAGAAATAAAGAATGCAATACAATCGAAGATGACCTATATGGAGTCAAAGTTAGCAGCCTTGACAAGATAGTTAGCATACAGAGTTCTAGCAGAGTATCCACATATGAGAACCTATCACAAATGCATCATATGGTGAGGATGATGATTTAGTTTAAAATGATTATATACCTATGTTATATTTTTGTTTTAATTATGTAACTATTGTATCAAAATAATTTATCAACTACATTTTCTTTTTGTTAATTTAAATAATGGTTTATAGTATATGTTTTTATTCAATTTAATATAAAAATTCACAAATATGTAATTAAATATTTTGTAAAAAAATGAAATTATGAAATAGCTTTGGAATGAAAATTGCTAGGGAATTTTCCATAGCTAATTTTGATAAAGAATTTTCTGTACATTTTCAATCGAAAAATATTAATTATTATTCTTAATTACAATCAAAAATAGCAAGGAAAAATTTATAATTAGCTATCGAATTTCCATCATTAAAAAATGTGCTAGGGATTTTTCTAGTTAATATTTTATGAAGAGCACTTTAGTTTGGGATAATTTTCATCAATAATTTATCATTATTCTATTTTAGCGATGGGAAAATCACAATAAGATAGATAGATAGATTGATTGATTGAAAGATATTTACAAAGATAGATAGACAGACAGACAGACATATAGATAGATGTATAGATATATAGATAGACAAATAGATAGACATATAGATAGAAAGATATATAGATATATAGAAATATATATAGAAAGATATATAGATAGATAGATATAAATAGATATACAGATAGATAGATAGATAGATGGATAGATTGATAGATAGATTTATAAAAATATTAATAGATAAATTGATAGACAGATAGATAGCCATATTGATAGATAGTTAGGTAGATAGTTAGGTAGATAGATAGATAGAAAAATAGATAGATATATAGATAGATAAAGAATTAAATAGTTAAATGACCATATAAATAGATAGATAAATAGACAAATAGATAGATAGATAAAAAGATAGATAGAAAGATAGATAGACAGAGAGTCAAATAGACAGATAGATAGATAGATTTATAGATAGATTGATACACCGAGTGATAGATAGATTAATAGATAGATTGAAAGGTAAATTGATAAATAGAAAGATAGTCATATTCATAGATAGATAGGTAAACATATAGATAGAAAGATAGATAGATTGTTTGATAGACAGGTAGATACACACAATGATAGAAATATTGATATAAAAATTCATAGATTTATAGATAGATTGATAGAGAGATTGATAGATATATAGATAGATAGTCAATATATATATATATATATATATATATAGAAAGATATATAGATGGATAGACATACAGATAGAAACATATTTGGATAGATAGATAGACAGACAGATTGATTGATTGATAGATAAGTAGATAGACAGATACAAAAACATATAAATAGACATATAAATATATATTAGATAGAGAAATAGATAGACAGATAGATATATAGATATATAGATAGACAAATTGAAACATAGAAAGATAAATAGATAGATCAACATATAGATAAACTAATAGATTACAGATAAATAAATAGATATATAGCTATTTAGAAAGTTAGATAGTTAGTTAGATAGATAGATAGATAAACATATATATAGAAAAATATATAGATAGATTGATAGACATATAGCTATATAGATAGATAGATAGATAGATAGATAGAAAAATTGATTGATAGTTAGATATATAGATAGATAGATATATATATTAATAGATAGATTAATAGACAGATCGATAGACAGATTGATAGATATATAGAAATTTGATTGATAGATAGATTGATATAACGATAGATACACATAGATAGATAGATATATTTACAAATAAATAGAGAGATAGATCGATAGATATATTTTTAGATAGATAGATAGAAAAATATAAAGATAGAAAGATAGAAAGAAAGATAGATAAATAGACATATAGATAGACAAATAAATCGGTAGACAGATAGCTAGGTCGATAAACAAATAAATAGGTAGTTAGATAGACATATATATAGAAAGATAGATAGACATATAAATAGATAGAGTGATAGACAGATAGCAAGACAAATAGATAGATAGATAGATAGACAAATAGTTAGATAGATAGATAGTTAGATAGACAGATAGATAGATAGATATAAAGACTGATAGATAAAGAGACATAATGATATATAAATAGATAGATTGATAGATAAATAGACAAATAGATAGACCAGATAGATAGACAGATAGATAGACATATAGATAGTTAGATAGAAAGATAGATTCATAGACAAATTTATTGACAAATTGATAGCCAAATAGATAGACAGATAGATAAACAAATTTATAGATAGATAAATAGATAAATAAAGACATAGATAGATAGAAATATTGATAGACTGATAGATAGAAAAATTGATAGACAGATTGATAAAATGATTGATATACAGAATTATAGATAGTTTGATAGACAGATTTATAGACAGATTGATAGACTCAGATAGATAGATTGATATATTGACAAATATATAGCTAGATATATAGATACATAGAGATATAAACAAATATATAAATAGATAGATAGAGATCAGTAAAAGAAAAATCCCGAATAGCTAGTAACTAGCTAAATAGAGTTTTTCTGTAGCTAAAGTGGATATAATGAAGGATTAACAATGGAACCTTTCCCAATCTAAAGTAGAAGTTTCAAACGAGTCGTGTTGAGCCTGCCAGGCATGATTTTTGTGGGCCCAATCGTTTTACCATGCTGGGCTAGGCATGGCTACATTAACCGTGCCATGCCTGGCCCTGCACGGTTTATTCAAGCAAGGCTCATCATGGCTCAGTTGGCATGGCTAGTTTTTGGTTGTGCCTGGTGAGGAATGTACGGGGTTGTTTAAAAAAATTTAAAATTTTTTTATATTTTTTTCATTTTTTGTTTAGAATATTTATGTATTTATAAAATATAAATTATATAATAATTAAAAATATTTAAATTGTAAATTGTAAATATTTGAATAGTTATAAAGTTTTTTTTTTATGTTATTTGTTTTAATTATGTTTTAGTTAGATTATAATTTATTAGAATTATATTTTAATATTTTTAATGAAATTATTAAAAATAAACACAAAATTTATTTAACAAAAATAACAAAGTCACACTCACAAAGTCATGTGCCAAATAGCCAAACTAAAATAAATAAAATGTAAATAAAAATAAGTACAAAATATCGAAATCAAAAATCAGAATCAAGGATAACTCATATGGAAAAGCATAACTATAACAAAAGTGTCGCTGTCGGCGTGTCACAATCCTACAATCTCCAACCATCAAGCATCAAGTAGCAACCTCATCAATCATTTATCTTCGTATCATTATCATCCTCAACCTCAATATCAATATCACTATCATATGGCTCATCAATATTAATCAACTCCTCTGCATTCACTGTAGTCCCACTCCCATTCCCAACATGATCCTTAATGCTAAACCAGAAATCGTCCCAATCCTTTATGCATACTAAAGCCTCAACAATATCTTGACATAATCTCGATCTCCTATCCAAAATCATATTCACAGCATAAAAAAAGTAGGCTCCACTACTACGCTCGACATCAGAGGAGTCAATAGATCTTGTGCCATATTAGATAGCACGGGAATATTGGACTCATATGATTTCCACCACTATAATATATCAAGATTCTTAGTATCAGAATGTGATAGGACTGATCAGTAACCGGTATCTAAGTATCGAGATAGCTCGCTCCTATTCGATGGTCCACCCCATCATTTTCCCGTAGCTAACTAATTGGAAAAATTGTTATCTCCAAATATGGTATCAATGTCCATACTCACAGCCTCATTACTACTACCACCATACCTAGTATCATAGTATGTGAAAAGGTCAGTCAACTTCTCATGAATGAACCCTTCAGGCGAGTCTTCCAAGTTCATGCATGAGGAAATGTAAGTCAAAATATTATCTACCCCTTCCACCTTAACCCTAAGGTCCATGCATGTAGTGAGATAATAAAAAGATGGAATGGTAGACCAGTACTTTAAGTACTTGGTTTCCATATCTATAATCATATGGATAAGTTTCGGGTCAGCTCGATACTTCCTAAACATGCTACTAATCTTGCATATGCACTTGAGTGCAATGCAAATCATGAGAGTATAAACCGACGAACACATGTTCATTATGTCTTTAAAAATCTTCAGGAATCATAAATTAAATTCATAAAGCCTAGTTAGTGTCGTCACAAAAAATTTCGTCACTCTTACTTTTGATGTAGTCAAATATCACATGTTTGTATCCAACACATGACTCCAACATTAGGTACGTATAATTCCAATTGTGTCTCACATCTGATTGGAATTTCTTCTTCTTAAGATTTACAAACAAATAGAGACTACTGAGCTCCAATCGTTTGCGAGGCAAGCGAATGTATTATAGTGAGGTACATATGTTTTCCAAAGCGGGGAAACACACCGTCATCCTCACTTGTAAAATCATGTTAATCACCTGACGCATGCATCTGACGTGAAAAATCTCTTTTAATGGAGCATCTCTAATATTCCTAATAAACATGTTAATCGCTACTCTATTATTAGTTGTGTTATCGAATGTGATACTAATTTTTTTTTAAAATTTTATATTCTCTAAAGATCTTTAACATACACTCAAAAATGGTAGTCCCATCATGAGGATAGAGAATCTCAGAGAATCTTAAAATTTTTAGTTATGATAAGATGCATTATCATGACTAGTCCATATATCAGACGGCACGGACACCACTACACTATATACGATAAATTCATTAATTATTAATTATTTTCTAACTTATAATATTTTAGTATATCATTCCAAGATGTGGACATAGAAAACCTATGATAAGCAAGTAGAAAATATGCATGCATGATGGTCACTATCCTTGGATCTTCCAAAAATCTGATCGGAAGATCCATCAATGTGATAAGTACGGTCATGTCTTCCCAACCCAACTCGCTATGGTATATGAAGGCGGTAAACTTTAAGACTGACCTAGATCTAGTCTCAAAAAATGTAGAGATAAGTTGGGTTTGCCTAGGATCTAATGCACCATATATTTTGGTGCATAATATGGCATGCATTTTAAGGCGTCCATTCCCAAACACACTCTTAAAATTAAACTTTTCTTATAATATTTGCACAGTGTCATTTCTTCTTCCTCGCCCCTAATATATTTTTGTTTTATTATATTAAAATGAGTCCAAACTACAGAAGCCCTTGTTTTTTGTTTTTTAGATGTTTGGGCTGAGATGACCGGAGAAACCAAAGTTTCAGCAACCTTAGAACTTTGTGGAAGATTTTCATTTTCTAAATTTAAATTAATTTTATTAGTATTAGTATTTGTCATTTTTTTGGTTTTTATAGACAAGAGGATAGCATAAAGAGTAGAAAAAAAAAATAGAAATACTTGTAAAGTAGTGTAAAGGAAAATCACACGCACCAAAAATCTAACTTCTTAAGACCAATACAAACACCAACTAAAGACGAGACTGACAAATACAAATTTAGAAAGATAGAAAGATATATAGATAGACAGATTCATAGATAGATTGTTAAATAGATTGGTAAATAGATTCATGGATAGATTGATATACATATTTTTAAAGAGGATGATAGACAGATTTTTACATAGGTTTATAGATAGATTGATATATTAATTCATAAATATATTGATAGACAAATTTATAGTTAGGATAATTGAAAGATTGGTATATATATAGACAGGTAGATTAATAAACAGACAGATAGATAGATAGATAAATAGACATATTGATAGTTAGGTAGATAGTCAAATATATATATATATATATATATTAATATAGACAGATAGGTAGATAGATAAACAAATTATTACACAGAAAGATGGATAAATAAATATATAGATAGATAGATAGATAAGGAGATATGTCGATATACATAAAGATATACAGATAGATAAATAGATAGAGAGAAAGATAAAAATATATATGAGATAGTCAGATAGATAGATAGAAAGATAGACAAATATATTGATAGATAGACAAATAGATAAACATATAGATAGAAAGATGGATTGATTGTTAGATAAACAGACATATAGATAGATAGGTAGATATATAGACAAATAAATAAATAGATAGATAGATTAATAGACATATTGATAAACTAATTGATAGACATTTTGAAATATTGATTGATAGATAAATATATAGATAGATAGATAGAGAGAAAGATATATATATAGTCAGTTAGACAAATAGATAGATAGATAGATTTATAGATAAATTGTAAGATAGATAGATAGATAGATAAATACATGGATCAATAGATAGATTATTAGACATACAAATAGATATATAGATAGATTAATTGAATGAAAGAAAGAAAGATAGATATATAAATAGATAGATAGTTAGCAAGATAGATAAATAGATAAATATTAAAATAGGTAGACAAAAAGATAGATAAATAGATAGATAAACATAGACATAGACAAAAAGATATACATATATATAGATAGATAAATAGATAGACAGATTGAAGGAAAAATAGATAGACAAGTAGATAGACAACTAGATAAATAGATAGACAGATAGATAAATAGATATATAGATAGACAAACCAATAAGAAAATAGATCGATAGATAAATAGAAAGACAAATAGAGAGACATATAGATAAAGAAAGAGATAGAAAGATAGATATATAGACAGGTAGACAGACAAATAGACATATAGATGAACAAGCATAATTATATAGACAAAAATGTAGGCAGAGAAATAGATAGAAAGACAGATAGACATAAAGATAAACAAATAAATAAATATACATATAGACCGATAGAAAGAAAGATAAATAGATAGAAAGATAGATACGCAGTCAAATAGATAGATATATAAACCTACTTATAGATAGACAAATATATAAACATATAGAAAGATAGACATATAAACATATATGTGGATAGAGAGACAAATAGATATATAGATAGACATATATAAAGATTGATAGATAGATAAACAAACAAATAGACAGAAAAATAGACAAATTATAGATATACCAATATAAAGATAGATAGATAAATAGATACATATACAAATGTAAATAAGTAGATAGATATATAGATAGACCGATATAAAGATATATAGATAGATAGTTAAATAGATACACATACATATAGATAGATAGATAGATAGACAAATAGATATACAAAAAGATAGATAGATAGACATATAGAAATATAGATAGATAGATTGATTGATTGATACATAGTAGATAAACAGACATATAGATATGTGTGTGTATATATATATATATGCAGATAATTAGATAGATAGATAAAAAGATAAATAAATAAAAAGACATAGATAGATGATAGATAGATAAGTAGATAGTTAGATAAATAGATAAATAGATAGATACAAAGATATTTATATACATATAGACAGATAAATAGATAAAAAGATAGATTGATTGATAAATAGATAGAAACATATATAGATAGATTGATTGATTGAATGGTAGAAAGAAAAAAAATAGATAGACAGCTAAGTAAATATATATACAAATAGATAGAAGGATTAATAGATAGATAGATATACAGATAGATCGACAGATAGATAAAAAAATAGATAGTTAGTTAGAAAAATAGATAGATAGATAGATAAATTGACAAACGTATAGATAGATAGATTTATAGATAGATAGACTAACATATAGAAATATAGATAGATTATTATATTGATAGATCACAAATAAATAGATATATTTATATACAGGCTAGATAGTTAGATAGATTGATAAATAGATAGATAGATATATAGATATATAGATAGACAGATAGACATATAGATAGACAAATAGATATACATATAGATAGACAAATAAGTATATAGATAGATAGATAAATAGATAGATATACAAATTGACTGATTGATATACATATAGATAGAAAGATAATTAGAAAATTATAAAGACACATTGATAAATAGGTCGATAGATAAATAGATAGACATGTATATAGATAGATAGATAGATAGATAGATAGACATATAGTAAGATGGATAGATATATGGATAGATAAATGGATAGATAGACAGATAGATAGACATATAGATAGATGGATAGATAGAGAATTAGACAGATAGATTGATTAGTAGATAGATAGAAAAATACATAGTTAGATATATGTTCAATTTGATAGACAGATTATTAGATATATTGATAGATAAATTGATAATTAGTTTGATATATAGATTGATAGATAGATTTGTAAAAAGATAGATAGATAAATAAATAGATAGATAGATATATATATATATATATATATATTGATTGATTATTTGACTGATAGATAGATAGATCATTTGATTGATTGACTAATAGATAGATAGATCGATAGATTGATAGAATGATAGTTAGATAGATAGATAGACAAATAAAAATACATATTTATAGAAAGATCGATGGAAAAATAACATAATGAAAGAAATAAAGATACATAGAAAGATATATAAAGAGATAGATAGATAGATAGATAGATAGACATCACATAGGTAGACATCACATAGATAGACAAATAGACAAATAGATAGATAAACATATACATAGATAGATAGAATTGATGATAGATAGATAGAATTGATGATAGATAGATAGATACATAAAGAGATAGACATATAGACAGAGAGATAGATAGATATATATATATATAGACAGATAGATATATAGATAGTTAGATAGATAGAAAGATAGATAGATAGTAAGTTAAATCAATTGATAGACATATACACAAATAGATAGACAGATAGATAGATACACAGCTAGATATATATATTTTTGATAGTAGATGGATAGATAGATAGTCAGATAAACATATAGATAAATAGATTGAAAGATAGATTAATAGATAGATTGATAGACATATAGATTGTTTGATAGATAGATTGATAGATTGATTAATATACTTTTTGAATGATAGAAAATTAGACAGGTAGATAGACATAGGAATAAAAAGAAAGATAAATAAATTGATAGAAAAATAGATAGATAGATAGATAGATTCATTGATTGATTGGTTTAAAGATAGATAAATGGAAAAATAGACAAACAGATAAACAAAAAGATAGACAAATAGAAAAATGAATATATAGATAAAAAGATAGACAAGCATATAGATAGATAACACACGACTAGACAAACAAATAGATAGATAGGCAGATCGATATAGAGATTGACATCCAAATAGACACAAATAAATAGATAGATAGATACATAGATTGACAGACAAATCTTTATATAGATTAATACATAGAAAGAAAGATAAATGGATAGATAGATAAATAGATAGATAGATATATAGATAGATAGATAGAAAGATAGATAGATAAATAAATAGGTAGTTAGATATTTAGAATCATAGATAAACAAATAAACAGACAAATAGTTAGTTTGTTAGTCATACAGATATACAATTATATAGACAGACACATATACCCAAAAATAAAGCGATTTAGATTAATAAATAAATAGACAGATAGATAGATAGATAGACAGATCAACAAATAGATAGATAGATAAAGAGATAGATATATAGATAGATAGATTGATTGATCAATATTTAGTTAGATAGAAGATAGAGAGACAAATAAATAGGCAGAAATACATATAGATAGATAGATATATAGAAGATAGAAAGATAGATATACAAATAGATAGACTAACAAATAGATATACATTTACACAAATATAAAGGCAAATAGATAGACAGAAAGATAGTCAGGCAAATAGAAATTCAAATTGATAGATAAATTGGAAAATAGATAGATAGATAGACAGAACTATAGAAATATAGACAACATAACGATTGATAGATAGAATGATAAATAGATAGACATATACAAATAGATAGATAGAAACTTAGATAGATAGACAGATAGATAGGCAATTAGATAGATAGATATATTGATTGATTGATTTATGGATATATAGATAAATATATAAACAATAGATAGGCAAATAGATAAGCAAATAGATAGTCAAATAGATAGTCAAATAGATAGATAGATAGATAGATTGATTGATTGACAAATCAATAGACAAATAGATACATAGATAGTTAGTTAGATAGATAGTTAGATAGATAGATATATAGATATATAGATAGATAGTTAAACAAAAAGATAGACAAATATATAGATAGATATATCGATAGATATATTGACAGACAAAAAACAAATAGATAGATAGATAAATAATTAGATAGAAAGATATATTGATAGATAGATAGATAGTTAGACAAATAGATAGACAGATAGATAAAAAAATAGAAAGACAAATAGATAGCTAAATAGATAGATTATAGATAGATAGATTGACAGATTATAGATAGATAGGTTGACAACAAAGTTCACAGATAGATAGGCAAATAGACAGATAGATAGATAGATATATAGATAGACAAATAGATTAATAGATATATAGATATATAGATAAAAAGTTTGATAGATAAATAGACACATAGATAGATAGATAGATAAACTGATGGATAGATAGATAGTCAGATAGATATATAGATAGATAGATATATATGTAGATAGATAGTCAAATAGATAAACAAATAGATCGATATATATATATATAGACATATAGATAAAAAAATAGATTCACAAGTAGATACACAAATAGATAGATATATAGATAGGTACATAGATAGATATATAAATAGATTTATAAACATATAGATAGATAGACAAACAAATAGATAGATAGATTGAATGATTGCTTGATAGATAGATAGAAAAATAAATAGTTAGATAGATAGATGTATAAATAGATATATAGAAAAATAGATAGATAGAAAGATAGACAAATAGATAGACATACAGATAGATAGATAGATAGATAAATTTTTAGATAGATAGATAGATAGACAAATAGATAGTTAGTTAGTTAGAAATTTTGTTAGATATATAGATAAATAGATAAATAGATACATAAATAGATAGAAAGATAGACAGATATATAGACATATAGATAGATTAATTGATAGAAATATAGCTAGAAATAAAGAAAGAAATATACATAGTTAGACATATACATAGATAGATAAATATATAGATAGATAGACATATAGATATACAAATAGATATATAAATACATAGACAAATAGATAAAAAACTCAATAATAAAATATTTATTTAGCTATAAAAATTTAGCTAGAAAAATAATTCCTATCTAATTTGCACGAGATTAGCTAGGGAATATCAAAAAATGTTAGATTTTACATTGAATTACAAATTTGTGATCAATTTGTGACAGATTAGAGATAGAAACTTTCAATTGAAAAATATCCAAAGTTAATATTATTGTAGATTTTTGCGCAAAGATTAGCTGCAATTTTAGCAATATCTTTTACGATGAACTTTCCCTAGTTAATTAGATTGAGACTAATTCCATCACAAAATAATTATCTGAAAAACATTTTCATGATTATTTATTAATTACAAGCGATTAGTCCTTAAATGAAAATTTTCACAAAATATATGCATTTAGCTAGAGAATTTTTCCTAATTATTTGAGCTGGGGATTATTTATGTCGCTAAACTATATTAATTTATTTTTTTATTTTTTATATATTATTTTTTTTACTATTTGTTGTAATTTTGTATATTGAAGGTTTTTAACCATCTATGGATGAGGACTCCATGAAAGACACCTCCTCAAATCATTATAAAAATATGATATTATAAAAAAATAATTTCAAATATATATAAATATGAAAAAAATTTATATTAATAAAGACTAAAATAACAATTTTAATTATTATAAAATTTTTAAAAAAAGTATAGATAAAATTTTTCTAAAATTTTTATTATGAAATTTAAATATTTGTATTAAAAAATTGTAGATAATTAATTATATAATTCTACTCATTTTTAAATATATTTTAATAAATAAATGGCCATACATAAAAAATTATACTAATAAAATGATAAAATAATTAATTGTATAATTAAATAAAAAATATTTACAAAAATAGCTGAATTAATAAATAAAAAAGTAAATATTTATATTATTTAAGGTTAAAAAAATATTTTTATGATTATAGGAAACTTTTTAAAAAATAATTACTAAAAGATTTAAAAAGCTTGAATTATACACAAAATTAAATTTTTCATAAAATTTAAAAGAAAATAATTTGATATTTAAAGATAAATACGTAGATGTTTTAATTACATCAAAAAAAATTTAATGATTTAAAAAAAATATTCCCGAGTGGTTATTAAAATAACACTTCATGTATTTTTTAGGGTTTTAAAGATTTATTTAAAATATTACTAATGATATTTTTTTGTTCTAAAAAAATTAAATTTGCCCATTAGTTGATTTAAATTCAAGTTTTATTTTTTTCCCTACTAAAATTTATAAGAATTAAATAATTGAGTAAGATTTTTACTATTAGCTTTTCTTATTCTGTTTTTTTAATAAATAATAAATATAACTTTTTTTAATGATATGCTCACTTTAAGTAATATTTGAAATTTTATAAATTATAAATTATATCAAATAATATTAAATTTTATTACTTTAAAATTATTTCATATTACTAATCTTTGGGTGGTTGGATTAGAAGGAATAGGAATTGCATATAGGTATTTTGGTATATTATTTTCATTGCATATATTATCTTTTACAATTGTGTTGGGTAATTATATAAATACTAATATTGTTTTTCATAATAACTTTGAAGTTAAATTTATTTATGATAGAATAATATTTTAAGATTATTGATCACTTGAGAAATTTTTGTATTACAGAGTCTCTTCAAAGTTATTGGGTAAAATTGTTGAGAAATTTATTTTTTTTTATATATCTTGTTAAAGCGAGAGCCTACTGTACTTGGGCATGAATGTGATCTAAATATCTATCTTATCTTATCCTAATATATAAAATCATTTAAAATATGAAAGCTAAATAAGAAAACAAATCTTACCAATATCATATCTTTACAATCTTACCATTAAAGATTGAAGAGATCATGCATTATAAATCTTGAATTCGAGACTTTTTGTTCGTAGTGTTTAAACATATTTTTGTCATCACATACAGATGTGATATCTTATTAGATAGAAAAATATATCTATTTTAACATTTCAATAAGTCATGAAATTGAAGACCAAATGGAAGAACATATACATCCATTATTTGAATTCCACAAGAAATTGAAAATTGGATTTGAAAATATATCAATTATAATTGGTAGTTACTTATAAATGACTATAAACTCTAAGTTTATTCCATGCTAATTCATAAGATTTTTAAATCCAAGATGAGATTATTAATCCTACATTATTTTAATATCATCAAATCATATCCCCCTTCAATTCTATCCAATAAAACACAACCTAAAGAGTAACTAGGCATGAGGAACGATTAAAAGAGCTTATACAACCTAACATTTTTCTAATCATGCTTTACCTATTATAATAGATTCTATTAATGTATTCAAATATATCTAGATAGATAGACCGATAGATTGTCAAATAGATAGGAAGATAGATATGCAAATAAATTGATAGATAGACAAATAGATAGACATATAGACAGGTATAAAGATAGCGAGATAGATAAATAAAAAGATGGATAATAGATAGATATACAGATAGATAGATAGAAAGATACACAAGATAGATGGACAGATTGATAGATAGATTTATAGATATATTGATAGACAGATAGATTGACATAAAGATAGATAGATATATAGATATATAGATAGATCGATAGATAGAAATATAGACATACAAATAGATAGATAGACATATATCTAGATATACAAATATTTTGACATATAGAAAGATAGATAGAGAGAGATTGATATACAAATTGATAGAGAGATAGATAGATATTTAGAGATTTAGAAAGATATACAGACAAATAGATAGATAGATAGATTAGATTAATAGATAGATAGATAGATAGATAGATAGATAGATATATAGAATATAGATAGATAGAAAGATAGATAGATAGAAAGATAGATAGATAAACAGATAGATATATAGATAGACAAATAGATAAATATATAGTTCTGTAGATAAATAGATAGCTAAATTTATAGACAAATAGATAGATAGATAGATATACAAATAAATAGATAGATTGATAGACCGATTGATAGGTAGATTGATAGAAAATTTAATAGATAAATTGATATACAAATTGATGGACATATTGATTGATTGATTGATTGATAGGTTGATTGATTGATAGATAGATAGGTAGATAACAAATTTTTAGATAGATACATAGATAGATAGATAGAAAGATAGATAGTTCATAGATATATAAATAGATAGATAGAAAGATAGATAGATAAATAGATAGATTATTTGATATATAGAAAGATATACAAATATATAGAAAGATAGATATATTGACAGATAGACAGACAGACAGATAGATAGATATATAGATAGATAAATATATAGATAGATAGAGATATAGACAGACACATAGATAGATAGATAATTAGATTGATAGAAAAATTAATAGAATGATTGATATAAAGATTTATAGACATAATAATAAAAAGATTAATAGACATATTAATGAATAGATTGAAACATAGATGAAAGTGAGATAGCTAAAAATATTGATAGAAATATATAGATAGATCAATAGTTAGATAGAAAACTAGATATACAAAAAGTTTAATAGATAGATAAATAGATAGATTGATAGATTATTAGACATCTAGAGAGATAAATAAATAGTTTGATAAATTATTAGATAGTTAGATAGATTAATAAATAGATAGAAAGATAGATAATCAGATAGAGAGATATAAAATTGGATATATAGTTTGAAAGATATAGAAATAGATAGTTAGATTTATATAGGTCAATCTAACTCTCTATCTATCTATCTATCTATCTATATGTTTATCTATGTATTTATTTGTCTAATAATCTTTCTATCTATTTGTTTATCTATCTATTTATCTTTTTGTCTATCTATCTGTTTATCAATTTAACTAACTTTCTATATATATTTCTAGCTATCCATATATTTATTAATCTATCTATCAATTTGTCTCTCAATCTATCTATCTGTTTATTTGTCTGCTTGTATATATATCTATTTGAATTTCTATCTATCTATCTATTTGTTTATCTATCTATCTATCTATATTTTTATTTATCTATCTATCAGTCTATATATCTTTCTATCTATCATTCTATTTATCTATCTATCTTTTTGTTTACCTACTTATCTATACATCTATCTATCTATCTATCTATATATCTATATGTATGTCTATATGTCTATATATCTGTTTGTCTATTTCTCTATCTATCTATCTATCTATTTGTATGACAACTATATGTATATTTATCTATTTATTTATTTATTTATTTATCTATATATCTATCTATTTATCTATATGACTATTTTTCTTTCTATCTTTGTGTCTATCTATTTGTGTAAATTTCTATATATATGTCTATCTATAACACTATCTATTAGTCTTTCTAATTTTTTCTCTGTCTATTTATTTTTCTATCAATCATTCTATCCATATATCTATCTGTATATTTGTCTATCAACCAATCAATCTTTCTATCTATCTATCTATCTATCTACATATCTATCTATCTTTCTATCTAACTAACTAACTATCTATCTATCTATGTGTCTACATATCTATCTATTTGTCAAATAATCTACATATCTTTTTGTCTATCTATATATCTTTCAATTTATTTATCTCTCTATCTATTTATCTGCCTATCTATCTATTTATCTATCTATTTCTCTCTCTATCCATTATCTATTATTCTATCTATCAAACTGTCTATCATTATGTATTTTTATATATCAATAATTATGTCTATCAATCTGTCTATTAAACAATCTATTTATTTGTCTATATCAATAAATCTATCTATCAATCAGTCTATCAAACTATCTATCTATATGTCTTTTTGTCTTTCTATAGTCAATTTATCTGTCTTTTTATTTGTTTATTTTTTTTAATATCTATTTAACTTTTTTTCTGTCTATTTATCTGGTAGTTTGTCTATGTGTCTTCCTGCCTGACTATCTTCCTGCATGGCTGCCTGCCTATCTATCTTTCTATGTGGATATCTGTTTCTCTATTTTCCTATATATCTATTTATTTGTCTTTCTATCTTTCTATCTATCTTTTTGTCTATATATATCTATATCTATTTATCTCTTTATCTGTCTATCTATCTATATATTTACTTGTCTATCTATCTATCTATAAACTAATCTAACTAACTACCTAACTATCTATCTATCTATCTGTCAATTTATATATCTATCTATATGTCTATTTATATTTTATTTATATCTTTATAAATCTGTATATCTATCTATCTATCTACTTGTCTATCAATCTATCAATTAATCTGTCTAACTTCTTATCTATTTATCTTTCTATATAACTATCTTTCTATCTTTCTTTCTACCTATTAATCTGTCTATCTATTTATCTATCTATATGTATATCTATCTATTTATCTATTTGTCTATCTATCTATTTATCTATCTATCTATCTGTTTATCTATCTATCTATCTATTTGTCTATCTAATTATCTATCTATCTATTTGTTTAATAATCTATTTATCTATCTGTTTATTTATTTGTCTATCTATATGTTTATCTCTCTATATATCTATCAATCAATCTATCTATCTATATATTTGTCTATCAATCTATCAATCTATTTATCTATCTACCTATCTATGTATTTGTCTATCTATTTATCTATCTATTTATCTATCTATCTATCTACCTATCAATCTGTGTATTGATCTATTTGTATATCTATCTATCATTCTATATGGCTATCTTGCTCTTGTGTAATTGTCTTTATGTCTATCTATCTATGTGTCTATCTATCTATCTATATATCTGTCTGTCTGTCGATCTATCTATCTATATATTTATATATCTTTCAATCTATTTGTCTATCTGTCTATTTTCTATTTGTCTATATATGATCTATCTATCTTTTTAATTATCTCTCTGTCTATATGTCTATCTATCAATAAGTTATTTATTTATTTGTCTATATAACTATTTGTTTAACTGTCTATTAATCTATCTATCTATTTTTTCTCTAAATGATTATATGTCTATCTATTAATATTTGTAAGTGTCTAAGTGCTTCCCTTTCTATCTATCTAACTATCTATATTTCAATCTATCTATCTATATAACTGTTAGTCTATTGATAAATCCATCTATATGTCTATCTATATATATATATATCTATGTAGCTATCTATTATCTCTCTATCTGTGTGTATATCTATCTGTCTATCTATCTATTTACTTGTCTATCTATTTATCTATCTATCTATCTAGTTGTCTATCTATCTATCTATTTATCTATCTATCTATCTATCTGTTTGTCTATCTATCTATCTATCAACAAATCTAATATCTATCTATATATTATCTATTTGTCTATCTATCTATCTATCTATCTATCTATCTATCTATATTTTTGTCTATTTATCTATCTATCTGTCTATATATCTTTCTAATTGTCTATTTATTGGTCTATCAATCTATCTAACTAACTATCTATTTATCTCTCTATATAACTATCTTTTTATCTTTCTTTCTGCTTATTAATCTATCTATTTATCTATTTATCTATATATCTATCTATTTATCTACCTGTCTATTTATCTGTTTCTCTATCAATCTATCTATCTATATGTCTATATATCTATCTATTTATCTATCTGTCTAATAATCTATCTATCTATATTACTATCTATCTATATGTTTATCTATCTATCTATCTATCTTTCTGTCTATCTATCAATCTATCTATTTATTTATCTTTCTGCTTATCTAAGTATTTGTGTATCTACTTATCAATATACTTATCTATCTGTCTATAAATCTATTTGTATATCCATCTATCATTCTATATGGCTATATTGCTCTATGTGTAATTGTCTTTATGTCTATCTATCTATGTGTCTATCTATCTATCTATCCGTCTGTCTATCTATTTATCTATCTATCTTTATTTTTGTATATCTTTTTATCTATTTGTCCATTTGTGTATTTTTTATTTGTCTATAAATCTATCTTTCTATGTATCTTTATAACTATCTATCTGACTATTTTTCTATCATTTTATTAGCTATTTATATATCTGTCTATATATCTATTTGTTTATATGTCTATCTCTCTAATTATTTTTTGGTCTAAATGATTATATATCTAACTATCAATAATTAAAAGTTTATAAGTGTTATTCATTCATTCTGTCTAACTATCTACTTTGAAATTTCAATCTATCTATCAATATAATTGTCTGGCTATCTTTCTAATTATTAGTCTATCAATAAATTGGTCTATTTATCTATCTATCTATATATCTATTTAGCTATCTATTTATCTATCTATGTATATGTCTGTCTATTATCTATCTATCAATATGTTTATTGATCTATATATCTATTTGTCAATTTATATATCTATCTTTGTAATTATTTATCTATTTTTCTATCTATCTTTATATCTATCTGTTAATCTATGATTCTATCTATCTGATTATCTATCTATCTATCTATCAAACTAGCTAACAATCAATTAGTTTATATATCTACCTATTTATTTGTCTAACTATCTAACTAAATATCTATTTTTATGTCTATATGTCTAATGTCGATATATCTCTCTAACTTTCTAATTATCATTCTTTTTATCAGTCTATCCATTTATCTTAATTGTACGTATGTCTATCTATCTATCAATTTATCTGTCTCTCTATATAACTATCTATCTATCTATTTGTTTATTTATCTATCTAGTTGTCTATTTATCTATCTATCTATCTAACTGTCTATCTTTTTGCCTATACATCTATCTATCTATCTATCTTCAAATATGCTTATCTATCTATCAATCTCTCTCTCTCTCTCTCTCTCTCTCTCTATCTTACTATATGTCTATCTTTCAATATGTCTATATGTCAATCTTATTATCCATGTATCTTTCTTTCTATCATAATATTTATCTATCTATCTATCTATCTGTTTGCCTGTCTATCTATCTATTTATCTTTATATCTTCTATCTATCTATCTATCTTTCTTACTTTATGTTTATCTATCTACCTATTTATCTATCTATCTGTTTATCTTTCTATTTGTCTATATATCTATCAATTTTTTTATCCTTATATGTGTGTATCTATCTATCTATCTATCTAGCTATGTTTCTATCTACTAATCTATATTTTGCCTATCTATCTATCTATCTATCTATCTATCTGTCTAACTATATAACTATAAATCTAACATTCTATCGGTCTATATATCTATCTTTTTATCTTTCAATCTATCTATTTTTTATTTGTATATCTGACTCTCTCTATTTTCCTATTTGTCTATCTACCTATATGTCTAATTGACTATCTATCTGCTTGTCACACTTTGTATCTATCTATCTATCTATTGCCCGCATGTCTATCTATATATTTATCTATCAATCTATCAATCATCTATCTGTATGTCTATCAATATATATATATATATATATATGTGTGTGTGTGTGTGTGTGTGTGTGTGTGTGTCTATCTATCAATCTTAATAACTGTCTATTTATCGATTTGTCTATTTGTATATGTTTCTATATATCATTATGTCTACTTGTTTGTCTTTCTATATATTTATTTGTTATTTGTGTATCTTTCTATTTCTTATTTGTCAATCTTTGTATTTGTTTATTTGTTTATCTATCTATCTATTTATGTATTTAACGGTCTGCCAATCTACCTTTCTATCTATATATCTATTAATGTATTAGACTATCAATCAATCACTCAATCTGCCTATAAGGCTATCTATGTGTATATCTTTTTTTCTTTCTATCTAACTATCTATCAATCTATCTGTATGTCTATCTTTCTATTTACCTATCTCTATCTATCTATCTCTATCTCTATCTTTTAGTATATAATTCTATTAGTCTAGTTGACTATCAATCAATCAATCAATCAATTAATAAATCTTTCTATCTATCTTTCTATCTAACTGTCAATTTGTAAATCAATATATCTATTTATCTATCTAAATATCCAACTATCTATTAGTCTATCACTATATAAGTCTATTATTTTATTAGTTTATCTGACTATTTATTTATCTATCAATTTTCTATCTGTCTATATATCTATCTATCAAACAATCAATTAATATGCCTATTTACCTATTTGACTGTCTAAATATGAGTTTATGTGTCGATCTATCTATTTTTTTATCTATCTATTTATCTACCTATCTATCCATCTTTATATCTATCTATCTTTCTATTTATCTATACATCTATTTATCTATCTATCTGGGTAACTGTCTATCTATCTATCTGAAAATTTGTCTATATGTCTATATTTCTATCTCGCTATATTCCTTTTAGTTTATCAATCTATAAGTCTATATGTTTATCTATCTATCTACCTAATTATTTGTGTCTATTTGTCTCTATGTCTATCTGGATATCTGTATATATTATATATATATATATATATCAATTTGTCTATCTATTTATTTATTTATCTATCTATCAAAATATCAATCTGTATATCTATCTATCAGTCTATCTATCTATATTTCTATCAATCTATCGATCAATCTATTTGTCTAAATGTCTATATGTCTATCTATAAAGAAATGTAACTATCTAACTATCTATCTTTCTACCTATCTATCCGTCTAACTGTTTAACTATTTTTGTCTATAAGTCTATTAGTCAATTTGTCTATCTATCTATATATATACATATCATATCAATCTATCAATATGTATTTCTATTTATTTTTTGTCTATCTATCAATCTGTTTATCTATCTATCTCTCTAGCTAGCTATCTATCTTTCTATATATATGTCTGTCTATCTTTCTATCTATCTAATGGTCGATCGATCGATCAATCAATCAATCTATCTTACTATCTATCTATATATTTATCTATATGTGTATCTATCTATTTGTTTTTCAGTCTATCTATCAATATGTCTATCTATCTATTTGTCTAACAATCTATATGTCTATGTCTTTATCTATATATTTGTCTATCTAAAAATCTTTATATCAATATATTTGTCCAAATGACTAACTTTATATTTGTCTATTTATTTATCTGTCTATGTATTTACCTTTCTATCTATCTATGTATCTTTTCGACTATCTATCAATATGCCAATCTTTCAATCTATCTATCTAATTATTTTTCTGTCCAATTCACTAACTAACTAATAATCAATCTGTTTATTTGTCTATATGTATAACTATTTTACTATCTTTCTGTCAATTAGTTTATAAGTCTATTTATCTTCTGTCTTTCTTACTACCTGTCTATGTGTATGTCTATCTAACTATTTATTTTTCTATATATCTATTTTTTTATTAGCCTATTTGTTTATTTATCTATTTTTCAATCTATCTATCAGTATATCTGTCTATCTATCTATCTATCTGTATATCTATCTATATTTATATCTATTTATGTGTCTTTTTGTCTATCTTTCCATCTATCAATTTATCATTCTATCTATATGTTTGTATGATTATCTATCTATCTATATAATTGTCTAACAGTCTACTTGTCTTTCTATATATTTATATATTTGGCTATCTACTAAACTATCTAACCGTATATTAGTCTATTAATATAATTGTCTATCTGCCAATCTGTGTGTCTATTTATGTCTCTATATTTCTATGTATCTATAAATTAATCTTTCTATTTATCTATCTGTCTATTTATCAATCTTATTTTTTTATCTAATTATCTATTTGTGTATTTAATCTATTGTATATCTGTCTATTTTCTATCATCTATGTTTATATGTATCTATCTATCTAAAAGTCCATCTATGTGTCTGTCTAGTTATGTATCTATCTATCTGTCTATCAATGTATCTATCAAACTATCTATTATCTACCTATCTATCCATTTCTATATCTATCAATCTATTTATATATCTATATGTATATCTATCTATCTATCTTTCTATGTATATATCTATCTATCTATATTTTTATCTATCAACATGTATATCTATCTATTAATCTACAATCTATTTATCTATATATTTGCATATCTATCTATCTATCTATTAATCAAATTGTCTAACTATCTAAATATTTAACTATCTATCTATTTATCGATCTATATGTGTATATATCTATATATGTATATATCTATATATCTATATATCTATATATCGATGTATATATCTACCTATCTTCTAATCTGGCTATTTGTCTATCTATCTATATATTTGTCTATATCACTATCTTTAAATTAATCTATTCGGCTATCTAATTGTCTATCTGTCTATGTGTCTATATGTATATCTATTTGTCTATATGTCTATCTACATATATATATATATTGTGTATCTATCTATCTATATATCTATCTATTTATATATTTATCTGTGTCAATCTATCTATCTATATAACTATCTATCTTTCAATCAATCAATCTGTCTAACTATCTATCTTTTTTGTACTTTACTCTATCAGGTCTATAAGTCAATTAATATATATATATATATATATATATATATATTATTTGTGTGTGTGTGTGTGTGTGTCTATCTATCTATATATCTATCTATTTATATATTTATCTATGTGTCAATCTATCTATCTATATAACTATCTATCTTTCAATCAACCTATCTGTTTAACTATCTATCTTTTTTGTATTTTACTCTATCCGTCTATAAGTCAATTAATATATATATATATATATATATATATATATATATATATATATATATATATATATATCTTCTATCTATCAGTCTAATTGTCAAATTGTATATCGATATATATATTTATCTATCTAACTATCCAAATATCTATTAGTGTATCAGTCTATCACTTTATAAGCCAATATATCTATTTATTTATTTATCTATCATTCTATTTTTCTACATGTGTATATATCAATCAATCAATTCTTTCTTTCTTTCTATTTATTTTCCTATCACTCTATATGTTTATCTGTTTATATAACTATTTGTCCATCAGTCTATCTAACTATTTGTCTATATTTCTATATGTATTTCTATATTTCTTTTTATATGTCTATTTGTCTATCTATCTATCTATATATCTCATTATATTTCTAAATGTCTAACTATCTATCTATCTCTCTATCTATCTATCTCTATAACTATCTAACTAGCCATTTTCTATCTATCTATTTGTCTATATATCCATCTGATTATGTATATATATGTTTATGTGTCTATATATATATATATATATATATATATATATATATATTTCTATCTATCTTTCTATATCTATATATCTATCTACCTATCTATCTATTTATTAATCTATCTACCTATCTATCTATTTATTAATCTATCTACCTACCTAGCTATCTATCTATCTATCTATTGGTCTATATGGCTATGTCTCTATATCTATATCTACCTTTTAGTTTATTTGTATTAAGTCTATGTATTTATCTATCAATATATCTAATTGTCTATCAATTTGTCTTTATATCTATCTATCTATTGTCAATCTATCAGAATATCTATCTATCTGTCTGTCTATCTGTCTATC